>JAJOOS010001857.1:0-114722 GCA_029582725.1 Solanum chiquidenum
GATCCATAAACCTTGGCCTTTTTAACTAGATCCATATAGCTCAAGTAGGTGATGCACCTACTTGGTCCTTTGGACTGGTCAATAATTCAAAGTAGGTGATGCACCTCCTTGTCACTGCAAGCTTAGTTAAGTCAAGCAGGCAGCTCACTTATTTTATTCAATTTTCTAAATATTAATCCCTTTTGCTTTAACTTAGCACTTAACTTTCAACTTTAAGCTCAATTACCACCTTATTGTCTCTTTAAATACTCCCGTTGGAGTTAACTTGCAGTACACATGCTGAAACGTGCAAGGCATCACATCACCTTCCGAGCTAGTATAAACCAACACTAATCATATAAGAATCATGGTCCCTCACCTATACTATAAGGCTAAGTCAAGTATCACAAGAATATAACAAGCATATGCGTATTACGGGCTGTTACTTCTTCTTCTTCTTCCTCCTCCTCTTCTTGTTCTTCTTGTTCTTCTTCCTCTTTTTCTTCTTCTTCTTCTTCCTAGTCTTCTTCTTCTTCCTTTTTTTCTAATTCTTCTTCTTCTTCTTCTTCCTCTTCCACTTCATCTTCTTATTCTTCTTCTTCTTCTTCTTCTTCTTCCTCCTCTTCTTCCTCTTCCTCTTCCTCTTACTCTTCCTCCTCCTCTTCCTCTTCCTCTTCCTCCTCCTCTTCCTCTTCCTCTTCCTCTTCTTCTTCTTCTTCTTCTTCTTCTTATTCTTCCTCCTCTTCTTCCTCTTCTTCTTGCTCTTCTTCTTCTTCTTCTTCTTCTTCTTCCTCTTCTTCTTCTTCTTCTTCTTCTTCCTCTTCTTCTTCCTCTTCGTCTTGTTCCTCTTCTTCTTCCTCTTCTTCTTCTCCCTCTTCTTCTTCTTCTTCTTCTTCTTCCTCTTCCTCTTCTTCTTCTTTTTGTTCTACTTCTTCTTCTTCTTCTTCCTCTTCTTCTTCTTCTTCTTCTTCCTCTTCTTCTTCTTCCTCTTATTCTTCTTCTTGTTCCTCTTCTTCACCCTCTTCTTCTTCTTCCTCTTCTTCTTCTTCTTCTTCTTCCTCTTCTTCTTCTTTTTCTTCTACTTTTTCTTCTTCTTCTTCTTCTTGTTCTTCTTCTTCTTCTTCTTATTCCTCTTCTTCTTCTTCTTGTTCTTCTTCTTCTTATTCTTATTCCTCTTCCTCTTTCTCTTCCTCTTCCTCTTCCTCTTCCTCTTCCTCTTCTTTTGGGAAAATAGGGGAATTCATGGATTCTTGGGAAATTCAACATAAAACCATATAAAACCATCAATTTATGCATAATAAATGTAATTCAATCATTAAAAATGAATTTGAATGTAATACATGAGATTGAAGGCAAACTCAACTTTTGGGGAATTACTAGTTTTGAAATTGAATTTGGAGGGACTCCATGGATGAAGACTATCCATGGATTATGGACTACCATAACTTAGTAGTGAAATCCAATGAATTTGAATAGAAAAGCTTGATCCTTGAACCCTAGCCCCGAATTCCTTATTACTCTTCGTTGGATGTCTAGAGATAGAATTTTTGGAGAGGATGAGTTCTTTTGGTAATTTAGAAATAATGATTTGGATGAGTTAGTTTAGGGGTCTAAAATCCTTTTATAGGTGTTTAAAAATAGGCTAAAACGACATAACTTAATACTAATTATAACTTGAAATCCCTAAAGTACCCCTAGACTTAAGCCTAGAAATTGTCACCAGGCCACCACCTACGAGCACCCACCCATGGGGCGTTGACTGACCCACGGCTCATACTGGTAGGGCATGGGTTGGTGACCGGGACTTTTTGTCTACCCATGAATCACCCACCTATAAGGCATGGATCCCCTACGGGGCGTGGGTCCAGGCGTAGATTCACTATCTTGGCAGGATTCAGGTGTCCTCCTTAAGGACCCCTAGTTGGTTCTTGAGGGTTGGTACCTTGACGTTCTAACAAAAAAACATTTATTGTAAGTACAGGGAGTTATTAACGACTCAAACCCTCACGTTAAGCTCTAGTTTAGCCTACTAGTTTCTGGGGTGTTACAATATCTCATCCTTGGGAACATTCATCCTCGAATGACGATCTAGACACCTTACAGAATTAAAGACTCTAGACTAGCAACCCAACATGCATGAAACATCAAAATAATGCACAATTCAAGGGAGGAAACTTCAACTCCATCTCAAACATAATCAACGCAACACAAGGAAGTAGGAACTACATCTGACAACCCATTGTGCATGAAAACTCAACATTTCTCTTAAATATAGGAGAAACTACCTTCTCCAAACTAAAAGCATGCTCAATACAAGTTCATGGAGCCAATATAAAATATACTTTCAAAAGCATAATTAAAGCATGTTCAACAATATCATATCACGAAGCATATAGGTAATTCTTACTCAAAGCACAACGACATGAGGAAAATCAATCATAAGATTCATTTTCTTACTAAACATATATTTCTTTCTCAAGAACATGCATAACATAAGGAATCATGGAAAAACTCATATCACATACATGACTCATAAAACAAGGATACTTAAGAGGAACTACTTCTCTCAAACTAGGGTAGGAGAAGAAGGAAAAAGATGAGGATAATGGGATTTCATATCCACCTCGGCCTCCCAAATAGCACCCTCAACTAGATGATTTCTCCATAAAACCTTTACAGAAGCTATTTCCTTTTTTTCTCAACCTTTTAGCTTGCCGGTCTAGAATCTCGACTGAAACTTTATCATATAAAGTAATTTCATCAACCCCCCAACCTTTTTGTAAGGGGATAACGGATGTCGGATCTCCAAAATGCTTCTCGAGCATGGAAACATGAAACAGCAGATGCACCAAAACCAACTCACTTAGCAATTCTAACTCATAAGCAATTTTATTCATGCGTCTCAAAATTTGGCATGAGCCTTACATGTAGGGGACTAAGTTCTCCCTTCTTGCCCAAATCCTTCACACCTTTCATATAAGGAATTCCCAAGAAGATCCACAATCATAAACACTAGGAACACTCAACATCTTGCTATCTAAGCAGACCATCTCCCCCTTGGGAGAAAGCCTCAACTATTTCCTTAAGCATCGCTTCCTTCCAAGTCAATAAAATTGGATCAAACCCTGGTTCAGCTTATACATGTCACCAAAGACAATTTGGACTAGTTATATCCATAACACCACCCTTGGTGGAATCCACTAGTTGAACATTTAACAGGCCAATCTATGAACATCTCTAACTAACACTTTCTTTTCTTCACTTATATGAGTCATAACCCATAGGTAACCTACTAAATGCATGCGCTACCACATTGGCCTTGCCAAAGTGATAAAGAACACTCATTTTATAATCCTTCAATAATTCTAACCACCTCCTTTGGAAAAGATTCAAGTCCTTTTGATTAAATACATATTGTAAGCTTTCATGATCGGTAACCACATCAACATGAACTACATATAGATAATGCCTCCACATCTTTAAGGAAAAAACAACCGCCGCTAATTTCAAGCTCATGGGTAGGATAATTTTTCTTAAGGACTTTAAGTTGCATTGAAGCATAGGCAATCAGCTTACCATTTTGCATAAGCACATATCCCAACCCAACTCTAGAGGCATCACAATACACAACAAAACCATTTGTACCTTTCGCTAAGGTCAACACTAAAGTGGAAGTAAGTCTATGTTTCGACTCTTGGAAACTTTTTTCACAAGCTTCCGACTATACAAACTTATCCTTATTTTGAGTCAAAGCCGTCAAAGGAGAAGCAATGGAAGAAAATCCTTAACAAATCTCCTATAAAAACCAGCCAAACCCAAGAATCTTCTAATGTATGTCAGTGATAGGGGTCTAGGCCAACTCTTGCCGCATCCCTCTTCTTAGGATCTACCTCAATACCCTTACTTGACACAATATAACCAAGGAATGCTACAGACCTTAACCAAAATTAACACTTACTAAACTTTGCAAAAAGTTGATGGTCCTTAAGAACTTGCAATATAATTATCAAATGGTCTCCATGCTCATTCTCACTCCTTGAATGGATCAAAATGTCATCGATAAAAACTATCACAAACATGTCAAGATATTATCGAAACACTCTATTCATTAAGTCCATAAACACCACCAGAGCGTTAGTCAAACCAAAGGATATTACTACAAACTCATAGTGACCATATTGAGTTTGGAAGGCCGTCTTTGTAATATCTTTATCTGTCAACCTTAATTGGTGATAACCCTGAACAAAGATCAATCATAGAGAAATAACTTACCCCTTAAAGTTGGTCAAACATGAATCTATTTACTTCACCCTACTAGGAGGTATAAGCAACCTTTAGTTATCTTTCTTTAAACCTTCATATAAATAACAACTAACCTCTAGGCATAGGACCTTCCCCTTTAATACTAGCGTAGGCTCAGTTGGAACTAATATCTGACCATTCGAGTTTTACAATATGTAGAAACAAAGCAAAATGCAACCAATCCCTACCAAGTATAACATCAAGGCCAATCATCTCAAGTTCTACCTAAAAAACATGAGCAACTCTATAGGGTAGGGAAACAGGACCCTTTCTATAGTCCTCTTAACCACAATAGAATCACTTACAAGAGTATAGGTAGAAAAAGGTTCACATCAAAACATCGGGTAGCACATCAAATCTCATTGCCATCAATGGCGTCACAAAAGACAAAGTAACATCGGGATCTAATAAAATATACACATCTATTAGGAAAACTATCAACATATCGGTAGCCATATTAGGAAGGTACTCTTGACTACCTCTAGCCTGAAGAGTATAGAATCTACCTTGCCTTGGAGCACTAGTACCCGAACTACTTGGAGGAGCTTGCTTGCCGTCTCTTCCTCTAGCCGTAAGCATCGGACAATTCCTTATTTTGTGACCACTTCCACCACAACCATAGCAAACATCCATGCCAGTTAGACACTTACCCTTATGCTTTCTTCCACACCTAGCACAATCCATCCTTAGAGACCTATCACTCCTTTCATGAAACTTATTGTTAGACCTTGGGGAAACTTTAGGCGAACTTTGTCCGAAAAACCTTTGTTGGAATCTAAAGCAACCATGTCCATCCAACCTTCCTTGAGGGGAATTATTATTAAACTTATACCTCTTTGTTTCTCTAGACCTGTCTTCAAGTTTCTCTTTTTTCAATCCCTTGAGCATAAATCACAAGACAATCAATATTCATATCATTATCAAGCATGGACATATGACATTCTTTTGATATAAAGTCAGACACGCCCGACACAAACTTACTGATTTTCGACTTAGGGTCGTCCACTATATATGGAGCATATCTCTACAGCCTAGTAAACATCCAAGCATACTCCTCAACACTCATCCCACCTTTCCAAAGGTTAATAAACTCAAGTATGTTAGCCTCTCTCATCTCCAAAGGTCAAAACCTATCAAGAAACCCATTCTTAAACCTTTCCCATTTCATGGGGCTCATTTCTACCGGCCTCGCTTCTTTCTATTGACTAAACCACATTTGAGCAACTTCTTTCAATTGGTAAGCGACAAATTTTGCCTTCTCTACCGGAGTCACTTCCACAAAGTCCAACACCTTAGAGACCTCATCTATAAACTCTTGAGGATCTTCCTCCATCTTTGACCCATAAAATTCTAGTGTTTTTATCGCGACTTGAGTCAACAATAAAACCCAAACCTAATCTTCTCATTAGTCACTAGGTCAATAAGAACATGAGGAGCTTGAGGAGGAGGTCCTTGATCAACATTGTCTCCTTCAAATCCACCGGTGAAAGCTCCTTTAGTAGTCATGTCTTGTAGACCACCGAGTAAGGATTATAAGAAGAACCTTATAAAGCTAAACTCTATCGCACGATTTAAGAGTAATGAAAGAAGTGGAATTTCCTAAGCATCTTGTAGCCTCTCATTCATAAATGTGGCGCGCTTCACACTCATGAATAAGACTTTACTAGACATGACATGATCCTAGAATCATTCTAAACCTCGTGCTTTGATAACCAAGTTTGTCACGACCCTGGGGTACCCCCTAGATGTAACATGGCATATAGAACCCCGAAGGACTACATACAAGCCACTTAGAATATCATAACATAAACAATAGAACAATAGTAGTAAAAATGCATTTCAAGCCCAAGTCTAAAATTTTCAGAAAAGACAAAGGTGATAGTCACTTTATTTCATGTATTTCACTTTTCAACATGATGTATGAGCTAGGCCCATTTTCATTTTATTGTACTAGATATCTATAGTGAGACAAGTGTTTTAGACTTCTGCTTTTATTTTATAAAAGTATTGGACGTGGACTATTGTTTTACTCTTATTGTTCTATTTCTTATGTTAGGAAAGTTAATTGGTATGTATATGGTCCTTCTGGGTTCTATATACCATGTTACATCTATCGGATACCCCTGGGTCGTGACAAACTTGGTAATCATAGCATAACGTTTAGAATGGTCCTAGGGTGTCTCATAAGCCACATTAAGTTAAGTCTTTGTAACACCCCAGAAACTAGTAGGTTAAACTAGAGCTTGACATGAGGGTTAGATCGTATATATAACTTCCCATACTTAAATTGAAATATTTTGGGTTAGAACGTCTAGGTACGACTCCTCAAGGACCAACCAAGTCCTTGAAGAGGACCCTATAAAACTACCCTAGAATCTATCCAAAAAAGTGCACCCATGAAAGGGGACCCACGCCTCGTAAAGGGATCCACGCCCCGTGGGTGAGGGGTCGTGGTTCAGAGTCTGATAACAGGCCACAGACCACCACCCACGGAAGTTCAACATCCCCCGTGGGTCCACTTAAGGCCCGTGGGCGTGGTCTCATGGCTGAGGCAGCATGTTGGTCTTAGGCAGTTAAGTGAAGGCAAGATGGAATTTTCCAGAATTAATCAGGGGTTAAGTGGTGTCGTTTTAACCTTACTTAGACCACCTATATAAAGACTTTAGACCCCAAAATACATTGATCCTAGTCATTATTTCAACTCACCAAAAAGAACCCAATTCCCTCTAAATAATCCTCTCTCTAGAAACTGAAGAAAAAGAAGACGAGAAGCTAGCTAGGTCAAGTCAAGACTCCATTATTGCAAGTTTTGTGTGGCTTTATAATTAAGGTTTGTTAGCTTATTCATCCATGTATTCTTCCATACATGGAACCCCCAAGAATTCCCCCAATTGTGAAGATGAAATCACCAATTCAAGTTAGGGTTCCTTCCAATATTATGGGTTAAATTGAGTATGAATCCAATTATGTTGATATTGATTGTTTACGATTAAATTAGTACTGAATCATGTTATTATGATGATATTACATGTTTTCCATGGTTAACCCTAGTGTAATTGATGAAATTCAAGTAATCTGGGTTTATGCCTTCTGAAGGGAAATTGAGGATTCATAGCTGACCTTCTAGAATTGGTGATATGTATAGTCATTGTTCAATATTAAAATCATGTAGACATGAATGTAATTAGAATAATATATATGTAGTGGATCATGACTAGTAAGGCTTGAGATTGAACCTTTATAATGATGTATGACTAGAATCACTTAAAAAAGAAACATGAAATTAGACTGCCTTGTAATCTAGATATGTATGATGATTGTCAGAAGTAAAGCTTTGAGAGTAAGGCGTGTAGTCATGAATGTTAATTACTAGCGTTTTCAAAGCAAAGACAATATGATGAATTATGCATGTAAAGGCTCTAAGAGTGAAGCTTATATGATAATGGTAGACCATTAGCTTGAATTATGGTGGAAAGACTTTACCCACCTAATCTTCCTTATGAATGTTTGATTGTAGGAAGTGATAGAATCACTTGAGTTATGATGAAATCCATGTCTAATGTAGTAACTCTATAGATGTTGATTTGATATGAGCTTTGACCCTTAAAAGGGCAAGATATTATGTATGTTTTATGAATCTATGTATATGCTTTAAGAACACTTTGAGAGTGAAGTGTCTGTGATTACGATGTTGTAGTTATTGTGTTGGATTGAGTTTCAAGACCATTCCTCCATGAAAATGATCATTAATATGATATGGAAGCTTTTACCCTAGTTGAATCTGGATTTCCAATGGGATCCTTGTACGCTAGTTGAGTCCAGGTTCCCAAAGTATGTCTCATATGAATATGATATGATATGAAAGGTTCTCTCACATAGAATAATTATAGGTTGAAAGGCTTGCTTTGTCATGACCCGGGGGTACACCCCGGATGCAACACGGTGTACTCGACCCCGAAGGTGTCTAATACAAGCCTCATAGCATTCTTGAATATAAGAACATAGGAAAATAGAGAAGAATTTAAAACTTTCTTTACAATTGAAGACAATTTTATTAAAAGCAAGTGGAAGACTCTCTAGACTTTATATACTGTGTCTCAAACCATCTAATACTTTAAATACAACATTGGAACTTAGCCCATACAAAAGCTTTAACATACACTAAAAGACATAGAAGGAACATATTGGGTTTTCTCCTCGAAACTATGAGGACTCACCAAGTCTTCATCTTCAAGCACCTTATAAACCTATCCTTCAAGCATAGAACACCAATACCTCCAAAATCTACACGTGTAGTAAAAAAAAGGGAAGAATGGAGTTAGCACAATTAAGTACTAAGTATGGAACCCATGCAAAAACATGCTTAAAAAGGACGTCTCATTTGAAAGTCATGCTTTTATGCCATTTGATATAACTTTCATGAACCTGTACATAAGAGGCATAACATTCAAACATAACCAACATACAGGTCATATATCACAATAGAGACATAAGCAACATATAATTCATTACCTTCAAAGAAACCTTCACTTCAAGAAATCCTTAGGCTATACCTTGTGCATTGTATGGATAGCGTCCCATACCACCATCCACCGCAAGGTACCACCATAAGGTCACCAAAAGTGAACTTACCATTTAACCTTTCAATCTTTCAATAATACTCATTCATAAGAGACCTAAACCTTTAATAACTCATTTCATCACATAAGGACCGTCACCTAAGATAACCCCTAAGTCATACCCGTGCAATGTGCAATTAGCATCCCATACTACTACTCACATTAAGTACTCCTTTGAAGTCAACATAAGCAACACACATTCACATACATTAAAACATAATAAGGAAGTAACTCATGAGACAATCCAAGTATATCATGCATCCTTACATATAAGCATCTAAGAGCCTACATTCTTCAATAACTTAATTTAGGACACATTCATTCATCAGTCATTAAGTCTTAGAGAACTCACTATAGCCCTTTCAAAGCCTACTCGTGCAATGTGTAGATAGAATCCCATACTACTACCCACACTTTATAGAACTTCTCAAGAAACTATAATTCACATCACACATGATGGGAATAGGCATTAATCGACATAGACAATGAGAGCTAAATCATGGAATCCTGTGTCATGTAACCCTACACCGATAGAAGGTATTCTACTTGCCTAGGGTATAACTAGTATACATACTATGTAGGCACATAGTTATGGGATAAGAAATATGTTCATTGGACTCTAACCTAACATTGTGAGAGCCACCATCTTAGCCATATCCACGCAATGCTTAGCCTGAGATTCCCGTAGAGTAGTTCATTCACATTACATTGTTGTACTTGAGAGGGCCACCAACATTAGGCCTACCGACCCAAAGTAAATTTCACATGAAAGGGCCACCACTATTAGGTCTACCGATTCAAGGTACATTAAGGATAGATCATTGATATTACTAGAAAGAGCCACTACCATTAGGTCTACCGTTTCTAGGTTCATCATTTCACACAACAAAGGGCCACCACTATTAGATCTACCGTTTCAACGTTTAACACCACATTAGTTCCTAGACTCCTTTTGAAAGGCCACCAATATTAGGTCTACCAATCCAAGGTTTAGCCTAGAACAGGTCATCATTCATTCATTTATAGAAAGGCTGCCAACATTATGTCTACCAATCGAAGACATTCATTCATTCATTCGTAAAGAGGCTACCAACATTACGTTTACCAAGTTATGTTTAGTTAGACACTTAAGTCAAGATACATTCATTATTCAAGAAGAAGATTCCCTAGCCTACCCATTTAAGATACTTCATTCATGATCACATTCATTAATACAAGAGGATGCCTAAGACTACCAATTCAAGAGATAACATTCAACATACCTTTCATCTTTCAAGAAGAGGGCACCTAAGCCTACCCATCCAAGATACAACATTACATTAGAGAAACCATTCACATTCAATCATCATCATTCATGAGTGTCAATTGATAATATACTATCAAAAACACAATTACCTTCTATACATAATCACATTAACTACATTGGATTCACATTCATTTGTACAATATCATGATAGTACTTCAATTCCTGATACTATGCCTTCAAGGCCAGGATCATAATATATAAAGCAATTAAACACCTCCACCTTTCAAGTGGATCAATAGTTCAAGCACAATTCTACTTCAACATGTAAAGTAGGTCATCACTTGCCTCTTTCAAGGACATGATCACAAGTCACCAACAAACCTTTAAATACTACAATTAGGCTTGAATAGTGATTCAATTCAACAATCTAAATCAATTTAGGAATAATCCATCAATATTCATTCATGATCAATAAACCCACTTCATAAAGGAACAATTTAGTAATTGGGAGAATTCATGAGTTCATAGAGTATTTTCATCATAAATCATCAATTAAACACCAATAAAATCATAATTTGTAATTATAAACCATTTGAAAACATGACGAAAGAACCCATGAGATTGAGTAAAACCGTAGAATTTCATGATTTGAAGTCACCGTTGAATTAGCTCCTTGAATGGAAGATTAGACAAGCATGAAGACAACCATACCTTTTAATTGAAGAATCCCACAAAAATTCCTTGAAAACATGAAGAATTTGACATTGAGAGCTTGAAGTCTTCTCCTCCAATGGAGGTTTCTAGAGAGAGACTTTTGGAGGGGATGCGAGGTTTTGATTTAGGGTTTTGAAATAATGAGATGTAAAATAGAGTTTAACACTTTTAATACTCTTAAAATACCATAAACAACTTAAAATAACCGTCCCCTAACTCCTTAGGAGTTGGAGTGAATTTACCAATTCACCTCCACAATTGCCCAACCACTTCACAGATTGCAGTGGTGATTCACGCCCTGGACTCACGGACCGTGTGTCCATTCACGGATCATGTTGATGGTCCGTGGTCTGGGGCTGTAGCTTGGTTCACGGGCCCTTGACCTACGGAGGCCATCCACAAAGCGTGGATTGACCTACTGGTCGTGAACCCCATCCGTAGGTCACCCTAAATTTCTAGCTTTGGGTGATCTCGAGGTCTTGGGGATTAGGCTTTAGGGTCCTCCTCAAGGACCCCTAGGGTGGTCCTTGGGGAGTCGTACCTTAACGTATAACTGCTAAAACACTCAACCATAGCTTGGGACAACATCAAACCACCTTAAAACTCATGACAAACGAACACACTAACTAGTTAGGCTCTGGTTTCATTTATTCATTTTACTGGTCGTTACATTATCCCCTACTTAGAAACATTTGTCCTCGAATGACAATTTAAACACATTAAGGAGTTAACGACTCAAGACTATCTTCCCATCATGCATGCAACATCAGAAACTATGCACAAAACTTAGGAGGAAACATCAACTCCACATCAAAAGGCTCAAAGTAAAACAAGAAGGTAGGAACTACATCTACAACTTCATTATGCATCATAACTTCAACATTTCTCATTTTATTGGAGGAAATTCCTTCTCCAAGTCAAATCATGCTCATCATAGCATCATCAAGCACATTATGCAATTTCACTCAATAGCACATTTAGGCATGTTCAACATTTAACCTCATGAAGCATATATACAACTCATACTAAATTTACATTAACATGAGGACATAATTCATGAAAAAATATTTTTTCATTCAGCTATAAACTCATTTAAAACATGCACATAATAAGGAGATCATGGAAACACAATATATCACATGACTCCAAAAACAAGAAACAAGCCAAAAAGGAACTCTTTGTGTTAGACTTGAGTAGGCATATAAATAAAGAGGTAAGGGATATCGGAACTCTCAACAACCTTATTACTCAACATACTATCCCCCACTTAGGAGTATACCCAACTAAGGCTTATCATGAACCCAACAAAGGAACCTTAACAAGACACTCACAACCATAAGGAACTATCAACATACCGGTGCTTTTAAACTAGGAAGGTCCTCATTAAGCAACTCTTGCTCACAACAACCTTACCAACACCACTCAAGGTCTTACATGAGTCTACCACACCGGATCTAAACTCTCCAAGCTCACTACACCTCTTAAGTGAGAACATCAAGAAAGTCTAACTCATGAGCATCAAGGATACTCAAAGACCTTATCATCTAAGCACATTATCCCCCACTTGGGAGAAAGCCTATACTAGCTCATTTAAACTTCACTTCTTTCAATTCTAAGTTTGTAGCAACTCATCACTAAACCTCAACCCTCATCACACAAGATGATTCTAAAGCACCACATTCATCAACTTTTCCAACATACCTCAAAACTCATCTTGACTAAGTCGAATTCTACCAACAACACACATGACCATAAAGCAACACATTCATACTAAAGACAACATCATAACATTCCATCTCAAATCTATCAACTCACATAGCCATAGTTGGCATCACAACCAACCTTCCTCCCTCACACCTTCTAGTATACTCCTTTCAAGTGGTCATACCCTAAAGACCAATGGATAAGGAACATGAGAGAGACATTATAGAGTTAAACTCTATGGAACAACTAGAAGAAAGAAGAAGTGAGACTTTCTTAACACCCAATAGCCTCCTATTCATAATATGGCATGCTTCACATTATGAACAAGACTCTATGAGATGTGGTTTGAGACATCCTAAGACCATTCCAAAATCTTGTGCTCTGATACCATATTTGTCACAACCTTGGGGTACACCCCGGATGCAACATGGCCTAATCGACCCCGAAGGGGTCTAATACAAGCCTCATAACATTCTTGAACATAGGAAAATAGAGAAAAATCTAAAGTTTCTTTACAATCGAAGACATTTTCATTAAAAGCAAGCGGAAGACTTTCTAGACTTTATATACTATGTCTCAAACTGTCTAATACTTTGAATACAACATTGGGACTTATCCCATACAAAACTTTAACATAAACTAAAAGACATAAATGGAACATATTGGGTTTTGTCCTCGAAACTATGAGGACTCACCAAGTCTTCAACTTCAAGCACCTTAGAAACCTATCCTTCAAGCATAGAACACCAATACCTTAAAACCCTACAATTGTAGTAAGAAAAATGGGAAGAATGGGGCTAGCACAATTAAGTACTAAGTATGGAAGCCATGCAAAACATGCTTAAAAACAACATTTAATTTGAAAGTCATTCTTTTATGGCATTTGATAAAACTTTCATGAACATGTACATAAGAGGCATAATACTCAAACATAACCAACATACAAGTCATTTATCACAATGGAGACATAATCAACATATAACTCATTACCTTCACATAAACCTTCACTTCAAGTAACCCTTAGGCTTTACCTTGTGCAATTTATGGATAGCGTCCCATACCACCAGCCACACCAAGGTAGCTCCTTAAGGTCACCACAAGTGAACTTACCATTTAATCTTTCCATTTTTCAATAATTCTAATTCATAAGAGACTTAACCTTTAACAAGTCATTTTATCACATATGGACCATCACCTCAGATAACCGCTAATTCATACCCGTGCAATGTGCAAGAAGCATCCCATACTACTACTCACACTAAGTACTCCTTTGAAGTCACCATAAGCAAGGCACATTCACATACAATAAAACATAATAAGGAAGCAAATCATGAGACAATCCAGGTTTTAGCATGCATCTTTACGTATAAGCATCTAAGAGTCTACATTCTTCAATAAATTCATTTAGGAAACATTCATTCATTAGTCATTAAGACTTAGAGAACACACTATAGCCCTTTTCAGAGCCTACTCGTGCAATGTGTAGATAGCATCCCATACTACTACCCACACTTCATAGAACTTCTGAAGAAACTATAATGCACATATCACATGATGGGAATAGGCATTAACTGACATATACCATGAGAGCTAAATCATGGAATTGGGAGTCATGTAACCCTACACCGAAGAAACGTGTTCTACTTGCCTAGGGTAGAACTAGTACACATCTTATGTAGGCACATAGTTATGGGATAAGAAAGATATTCACTGGACTCTAACCTAAAATTCGGAGAGCCACCATTTTAGCCATATCCACTCGGTGCTTAGCCTCCATTCCTGTAGAGTAGTTCATTCACATTACATTGTTGTACTTGAGAGGGCCACCAACATTAGGCCTACCGACCCAAGGTACATTACACAACAAAGGGCCACCACTATTAGGTCAACCGATTCAAGGTATATTAAGGATAGCTCATTGATCTTCCTAGAAAGAGCCACCACCATTAGGTCTATTGTTTCTGGGTTCATCATTTCACACAAGAAAGGTCCACCACCATCAGGTCTCTCGTTTCAAGGTTTAACACCACATTAGTTCCTAGACTCCTTATGAAAGGCCACCAACATTAGGTCCTCCAATCAAGGTTTAGCCTAGAATACTTCATCATTCATTCATTTAGATAAAGGCTACCAATATTAGGTACCAATCCAAGACATTCATTCACTCATTCATAAAGAGGCTATCAACTTTAGGTCTACAAAGTTATGTTCATTTAGACACTTAATTCAAGATACATTCATTATACAAGAAGAGGATACCCTAGCCTACCAATTTAAGATACTTCATTCATGATCACATTCATTAATACAAGAAAAGGATGCCTAACCCTACCAATTCAAGAGCTCACATTCAACATAGCTTTCATCTATCAAGAAGAGGGAACCTAAGCCTACCAATCCAAGATACAAAATTACATTAGAGAAACACTTCACATTCAATCATCATCATTCATGAGTTTCAATTGAGAATATACTATCAACAACACAATTACCTTCTATACATAATCACATTAACTTCATTGGATTCACATTTATGTATACAATATCATGATAGTACTTCAATTCCTCATACTATGCCTTCAATGCCATGATAACAATATATAAATCAATTAAACACCTCCACCCTTCAAGTGGATCAATAGCTCAAGCACAATTCTATTTCTACATGTAAATTAGGTCAGCACTTACCCCTTTCAAGGACATGATCACAAGTCACCAACAACCCTTTAAGTACTACAAATATGCATGAATATTGATTCAATTCAATAATCTAAATCAATTTAGGCATAATCAATCAACATCATTCATGATCAATAAACCCATTTCATAAAGGCATAATTTAGGAAATGAGAAAATGCATGAGTTCATAGATTATTTTCATCATAAATCATCAATTAGACACCAATACAATCATTATTTGTTATTAGAAACCATTTGAAAATATTTGATGAAAGAACCCATGAGATTGAGTAAAACCCTATATTTTCATGATTTGAAATCACCTTTGAATTGGCTCCTTGAATGGAAAATAATACAAGGATTAACACCACCATACCTTTTATTTGAAGAATACCACCAAAATTCCTTGAAAACTTGAAGAATTTGACCTTTGGAGCTTGAAGTCGTCACCTCCCATGGAGGTTTCTACGGAGAGACTTTTGGAGGGGAGGGGAGGTTTTGATTTGGGGTTTTGAAATAATGAGATGTAAAATAGAGATTAAAACTTTTAATACTCTTAAAATACCATAAATAACATAAAATAACCGTCCCCCAACTTATTAGGACTCGTGGTGAATTTACCAATTCAACCCTACAATGGCCGAACCACTTGACAGATTGCAGTGGTGATTCACGCCCTAGACTCACTAACCGTGAGTCCATCCTTGGACCATGCTGTTTGTCCATGGTATGGGGCTGTAGCTTGGTTAATGGGCCCTTGACCTACGGAGGCCATCCATGGAGCGTGAATGGACCTACTGGTCGTGAACCCCATCCGTACGTCACTTTAAATTTCCAGCTTTTGGTGATCTTTGGGTCTTGGGGATTAGGATTTAGGGTCCTCCTCAAGGACCCCTAGTGTGGTCCATGGGTAGTTGTACCTTGATGTTGAACGCCTAAACCC
Organism: Solanum chiquidenum; assembly: GCA_029582725.1. Taxonomy (NCBI): domain Eukaryota; kingdom Viridiplantae; phylum Streptophyta; class Magnoliopsida; order Solanales; family Solanaceae; genus Solanum; species Solanum chiquidenum. Next base: position 16,187 of record JAJOOS010001857.1, read on the forward strand.
CTCAACCATAGCTCGGGACAACATCAAACTACCTCAAACCTCATGACAAACTCACACACTCACTAGTTAGGCTCTAGTTTCACTTATTCATTTTATGGGTCGTTACATTCTCACCTAAAATGAATCTAAGTCTAAGGACTATGAAATGTGACGAGGCTTGTGGTGAGTCCCCAATGACCTTAGTATGGGAGGAATGTGAGGTGAATTCCATACATAAACGTGAGGTGATTTTCCATTTCATGTTAGGAGAAGTGTGTGGTGACTACCCTTAATATATGACTTCTAAAACAAGGCAAGAGGTGAAAACCCAATAGCCTATAAAATGATGTGGAGGCGAATACCTATATCTTATTATGACAGACATGGAGGCGAATACCGATGATCCTTATTAATGTTGAGGCGAATACCTATGATTCCTTAAAATTAACATGGAGGTGAATAGTTATGGTTCCTTAGTATGTATTATTTCATGAACAATGAATTGTATGGAATGTAGCTTGATAGGCCTTCCAAAATATGCATGACTAGAAGTGATTCCCCTTTTCCATGAATGATGAGCTAAATATGAGATCAAAGAGATGATCAATATGTATGATGGACTAAAGGAGTACTTAACATTGGTGAGATTATGGGTCTTATCCATGCATTGCACAAGTATGACTTAGGGTTACTTATGAAATAATTCTCTTATGTTAGGAATGTCTAAGTTTTGACTATGTTATGAATATGATGGATTTCCTATGTTTATTGATTATTCCTTATATTGACTAGGCTTACATCATGTCTGTGCTGGAGATTATGCCTATGTCCATGTTGTTATATCTTATGCTTATGCTTCTGTCTTATGTTGGCTAACGTTTATGTTATGCCCTTATGATGTTATGCTATCTATCATATTTAATACATTTTATTCTAACACATACTCGTGCCTATGTTCATATCAAATGTAGGGTCCGGCGACGTTGAGTTTCATTCTCACAGCTAGGTTCTAGTAGAGCAAAGGAGTTGAAGACTTGGTCAGTCCTCATAACATCGAGAATGTGATTACCTTTCCTTTATGTCTTTATTTTATGTTTCAGACTTTTGTATGGGCTGCGTCCCAAGAATTTATTCAGGTTGTTTTAGATGGTTTGAGCAAAAGTGATATAGACTTCCATTTGCTTTTATAAATACTTCAATTGTAAGGAAAAAAAGGTTTAAAATTTCCGCATCATTTCTATTTACTTTATGTTATGATATTGAAAGTGGCTTGTGTTAGGCCTTTAGGGGTCTAGTACGCCATGTTACATCTAGGGTACCCCTTGGTCGTGACGAACTTGGTAATAAGAGCACAAGGATTAGAATGATTCTAGGATTGTCTCAAAAAATCATCTAGTAGAGTCTTGTTCAAAAGTGTGAAGCGTGCCACATTTATGAATAGGAAGCTATTAGACTACTAGGAAATCTCACTTCTTCATTTTCTAAGTCGTCCCATAGAGTTTAACTCTATTAATTATTTCTCCTAATATGTGCCTTATGGTTTTCAGGATATGACTACCACAAGGGCTAATACTATAAGGAATTAGGAATACTATGTGGAGCAAGAAGTTCCTCTCCAAGATCCTCCTCAAGCTCCAATTGATCCTTTAGTTGAGAATGTCACTCATGCGGAGTTTAGGGTGACTCTTCAAGTTATGGCTCAAGCCGTGACAACTAAAGCCCAAAACATGATGGCCCAACCCAATAGAGAGATGGTAGCCCCCGTAAACCCAAATGTGGGTATGACCGCTTCAAGAGTGAAGGATTTTATCAAGATGAACCCTCCGGAGTTTTATGGATCCAAAGTGGAGGAGGATCCTAAAGAGTTTATAGATGTGATATATAAGGTACTTGTTATCATGGTGGTGACTTCGGTAGAAATATTGGATCAAGCCTCTTACCAATTGAAAGAAGTTTCTCAAGTGTAGTATGAACAATGGAAAGATGGGAGGCCGGTAGGAGCTGGTCCAATAGAGTAAGAAGTCTTCAAACTATTGTTTCTTGATAGGTTCTTTCCCTTAGAATTGAGGGAAGCTAAGATTCAAGAGTTCATTAACCTTAGGCAAGGTATCGTAATTGTTGAGGAGTATGTATTAAAATTTACCTAACTATCAAAGTATGGTCCATCTATGCTGACCAATGCGAGGAATATAATAAATAGGTTTTTGACGAGTGTGTCAGACAAGGTAGGAAAATAATGTCATACGCTAATGCTCCATCATGATATGTATATATCACGTCTTATGGTGCATGCCCAAAAAATTGAGGAATTAAAGTATGACCGAAAATATCCTTTCAATCAACATATCACTATCAATCATTAGAGTACAATTGAGAAAAGCCTTTCGATAAGTACTTCATCATTAAAATTACCTTTGAACCGCATTCATTCTTCATTCAAGTGTGTTAATAGAGAGACAACCTCCAATCCTAACACAGTTAACTTCTAGACATGATCATCATTCATTCATTTAGATCACATGCATGCATCATATCACAATTATACATTTACCTCCACATGCAGGGTACAAGGAATATATCCATCAATTCAATACCACAATATACATAGTAAATAAACACCTCCACCTTTCAAGTGGATCAACATCTAATTCGCAATTCTAATTCAACAAGTAATTGATCATAACTTACCCTTCAAGGATCATACTTCCAAATCACCAACACACCAACAATTCACTACAAATAGGGTATGGGTAATGATATACTTCAGTAATCTAAAGCAATTTAGGCAAATTTGATTCACATACATTCATCATCAACAAACCCACTTCATAAAGGCATAATTTACGAATTGAGAGAAATCATGGGTTCATATAGTATTTTCTTCATAAATCATCAATTGAAAATTAATACAATCATAATTTATCATTAGAAACCATTTGAAAACGTTTGCTGAAAGAACCCATGAAATTGAGTAAAACCTAGGATTTTTGAGAAAGTGGACACTTTGAAATCTATTTTTAAATTGACTCTAGGGTGAAAATAACCCTAGATGAAGGATCACCATACCTTAATAGATGAAATCCACGAAAATCCACTCAATTAGCCTTCCTCTTTAATCCTGAAGTCTTCTTCTTCTTTTGGTCTTCAATGGAGTTCTAGAGAGAAGATATTTTGAGAGGGAGGGGGTTTGATTTGAGGAATGTGAATAATGAAATATAAAATATAAAATAATATTTTAATGTTTTAATACTCTTAAAATACCTTGATAACCCGAAAATAACCGTCCAAACACTTATTAGGACTTGGGGTTAATTTACCAATCCACCCCTACACTTGGCCGCACCCTTGACAGAATTGCAGCAGTGACTCACGCCCTAGACCCACGGACCACATTGTTGGTCTGTGGTCTGGGGCTGGGAGTGGTATTATGGGGTATTGACCTACGGAGTCTATCCATGGGGCGTGGATGGACTTACTGCTTGTGAACCCCATCCGTAGGTCACCCAAAATTCCAGCTTTTTGGTGATCTTGGGGTGTTGGGGGTTAGGCTTTAGGGTCCTCCTCAAGCACCCCTAGGGTAGTCCATGGGGAGTCGTACATTGACGTATAACCCCTAAACACCTCAACCATGGCTCGGGACAACCTTAAACCACTTCAAAACTCAACCTACACTCACACAATCACTAGTTAGGCTCTAGTTTAACTAGTTCTTTTTTACGGTCGTTGCACATCATAGGTCAACTGAGCAAGAAAGGTAAACACAATCTGAAAAGAGTGAATCTAGACACAAACAAAGGTCATAGTGGGAAATGTAAGAAAGAAAGAAAGTACACGAGCATACAAAAAATAAATGTTTCTTTTGGGGATTTAGAAATTATGATTTATATGAACTAATTTAGTGACATAAAATCCTTATATAGGTGTTCTAATTTAGTGTAAAATGATGTCACTTAATATTAATTAAAACCAGAAAACCCCATAATGCCCCTAAGTTTAATTGCCAAAAAGCAGTTTCAGGTGACCACCCACGACCCCACTGCCACGGTCCGTGGATGGACCCACGTGGCATGCTAGTGATCTGTGGGTTGGGTCCTACAACTCAACTTTTGGGGTCTTGACCCACGGGGCGTGGGTTCACCTACTGGCCGTGGGTCCCCTCTCATGGGTGGACTGTTTTGGGCCAACTTTTTGGGTCCTCCTCAAGGACCCATTGTTGTTCCTTGGGGTGTTGTACCTTGACGTTCTAACCCAAAAATATATATATTGAGTACCAGGAGTTATTTACAACTCTAACCCTCACGTCAAGCTCTAGTTTAGCCTACTAGTTTTCAGAGTGTTACACGGGGTCTTGTATGCCATGTTACGTCATGGGTTTACCCCTGGGTCGTGACAAACTTGGTAATCAGAGCACAAGGTTTAGAAAGGTTCTAGGATGTAACACCCCAAAATGCTAACAAAAAGTCGCATGTCGATGCACCATTGCTTAATTACTACAATATGTTATATTCACATTTTGGGAACTTGAAATTTTGTGATATTTGCAAATTTTCTTAACATAAATTGTGATCGTAATTTAAGGGATTGTATTGGGGTATTTACGTAATATTCTAATTATAATTATGTATAACTTGAAATGGTAGTGAGGTATATATATATAAGTATGTATATATGTATTTTGGGCAGCACACTTTTATTTGGGCAGCATCCTACTCTAAAGTCATACCATAAAGTTTAGCTCTATGAAGTTCTTTCTCTTTACTCTTTTCATGCTTTTTAGGATATGCCTCCTCAAGGAGCTAACAAAAGAAGAAATATAGAGACAGAAATTTCTTAAGTGTCGTTCGATCATTTTTTCTGAGCAAGTGACTCATGCTAAATTCTGAGTTGCTTTCCAAATAAATGTTGAAGCTATAACAAACCAACCTAATACAGAGACTATTGTTGTCGTTAACCCAAATGTTGGTATGTCGGTGATAAGGGTGTGCGACTTCACCAGGATGAGTTTCATGGGTCTAAATTTGATAAGTATACTTAAGAGTTCATTGATGAGATTTATAAGATAATGGAAATTATGGGTGTGTCAATGGTATAGAAGGCAAAATTGGCTTCTTATCAACTCAAAGGTGTTTCTCAAGTTAGGTTCAACTAACAAATGGAAGAGAGGGCTATTGATGTGGGTCCTCTTGATTTTGAGAAGTTTAAAGGGACTTTTCTTGCTCCTTTCTTTTTTTTGAAGGACAGCTATACAAGTGATAAACATCACTTGTGTGACTATATATTTTCACACCTCGTTGAGTTAAATTCGTTTCCTTCAAGTCTAAAAACCTTTGAACCTTATTTAATCTGTTCTTCTTCAAAATCACAAGATAAAAACTTGGTCCTTTTGGCTAGAATTCGAGACACACACTTCCCTTTGGTAAGTGATAGAATTTGTTTCTGAGATGGGTAGTGTTTGGTAGTTTAAGCATATCTCGTTCTCTCGAACTTCATTTATGGTGAATAAATATGATTCGGAATTATGATTCATATACCTACAACTCTTATATTTATGTTATACTCTAATTTAGCTGTTATGAATACGAAATAAGGGATGCAACATATGACAAGTTCTGTCCAGAATCCGGAATTAGAAATCCTGTATGTTCAACTGTTAGTGTTTTGATTATATCTTTTTGTACAAAATGTATTTTGCACTAATTCTTGATTATTTGCAATATTACGATCTGTACCTACATCTTTTAGGAAGAATATAAAGTCCAGTTTTGCCGTTTTCCATTTCAAATCTAAGTTGCGATATAAAGTACTTTATTGGCCAGAATTACTGTTTTTGGAGCACAGTTGTATTTGAACAGGATAGGCTTACTTGTGAGGATAACTCTATGTTAGGTCATCATTATTGAGCTACTATAAAGTAAATAAGTTATTAAATTCATTTTTTAAGGTTGTATATACTTGTGTACAAGTTGAAGACCTTGATACGCTCGTTGGTCTACGGTTTGAACTCTTGAAGTTGTGTTGGACTGTTTCTGTGCTAAAGAACTGAGGTTTGTGTATAACCTTGTACTTATACTCTTTTTACCTGCTGGTATATCTGAAAGCTTATCTTGATACCTTGGTTACCACTTGTCACTTTGCATTGTCACGTTGGTATCCTTTAAGATTTTAAACACACTTGTGTAACTCGCCCACTTGTATGGATTGTTTGATCACCCGGAACTCTTGTTGGGACCTTGTCCTTCTTGTGGTTGTGACTTTGTCACTATTGGCATGCCTCTTGATTCGGATCATTTGCCATCTTGACTCTGGACTTTTAATCCGTCTTAAGAATGGAAGTTGTCAATTTTAAGTACGAACTAGAAATCCATTTTTTATATGGTTCTTAGTTCTCCTGATTATTGGGCTTGACCCTTCTTGATACAGGGCGTTGGCCCTTCTTGATACATGTTTGTGCTTGGTGTGACGGCATGATGTATATATTAGGAAAGCCTTGTTATTGAATCTCTTGAAAAATGGTGCTATGAGCGTTCTTGACATTTGGATCTTTAAATATCGAACTTGATACTCTTTATATTTTATTTACTTGATTTATTTATTATGTTTCAATTGTGTTGCCCATGACTTGAGAAAGGTAGCTTGGTGAATCTGAGGGCTCCGAACCTATAGTTTTTACACCACTAAGATATATGCTTAGCGATAGTTGTTTCTATCATAGGGAATGTTCGAGAGGATGCATGAAGCTGGCCATTGGAGATGGAGATTTTGAGAGCCTTAAGGAAGATCACATTTGCATATAGGCATCTATATTTTGTATAAACCTTGGGACTTGTACATGATCTATCTGTTGAATATTTATAAGATTTTGAGGGCTAATTTGATCATGTAACCATGGGTTGTGATATAATATGGCTATATATTTTGCTCCTTTTGGGGTGTGTAAACCCAAGTCATGTAATATACTAAATTTACTAGTTGTTTTCAATGGTTGTGTGAAGGATGATCTGGCTAATTTTTGTACTAGGAAGTTGGTAACATTCTTTCTATATGATTTTTAAGTGTGAGGATAATATATGCATGAAAATCTTGTAAGTGATTTGCTTAGATTATCTTGGAAGGGTTTTTCCACCATAAGTAAAAATTCTACGCAGTTTCGATTTGACGTAAATAAATGTTTAAATGGGCAGGATGCACATCCTTAAATATTTTTTTATTGAACCTAATCCCCCTACTATATTTTAATCAATACTCCCTACATTCATCTCCTTTAAATGTCGCAAGTATTAAAGTAGATTCCTTATTAGTGGTAGTATCCTTCCGAAAGAGTCGGTACAAGTGTTGGTAATAGAGCCTAGGCTTGTGATTCTAGGACTTCTGCTTGAATTACTCTTATACTTATTCTCTTTCAAAAAGTTTCTATTTAGATTATTTGTTTACTTACATGGTTTATAATATTGTTATCGCATGTAGAGTGCATATGCATCAAGTATATGTCCCTAATGCAATGTGATCTTCCCTTTTGAAGGAATTAAGTTATCGCCTCTTCTTCTGACCGACCTATGGAAGATGCTCGTGAAGGTTCGGGTACCTCTGTTTCCGAACCTCATGCACTGCTTCGGGTTGGAGAACATTTCTCGAATCAATATGTCCCATACATTAGTGGGTCTGAAGTGGGAAACCATCAGGGTGTAAGAGCTGGTTCACATCCTCACATGAGTCGTGGTACTCAAGCTTTGAATCCTCCTTTTCAACAAATGGCTGAATCGATGCATGATCCCAACAGGATTAACTTTGGGAAAATGAGGAAAATGGGTGGAGTGGAGTTTGAAGGTACTGTTGATCCCACAGATGTTGAACAATGGCTGGAGCGCATGGAGAGGGTATTTGAGCAGTTGGAGTGTTCAGATGTATCCAAATTTAAGTATTCTATTTCACTATTACAAAAGGATGCTTATGATTGGTGGGTAAGTGTTCCGAATACCAAGGTAAAACCTCATGTTCTTACTTAGGATGGTTTTCTTAAGGAATTTTGTATGAAGTATGTCCCACCTGGTTATTGTGATGCAAAGAAAAAGGAGTTTTTAAATCTATTGCAACGAGGCATATCTGTTGCTGAGTACCAACAGAAGTTTCTAAGGCTCTCTCGGTATGCTGGAGGTATTATTAAAGAGGAAAAAGACAAGTGCAGTAAATTTGAAGATGGTTTAAATGATCCCATTAGAAAGAATATGGTGATACTGCAACATGAGAACTTTTGTTAGTTAGTATCTGCTGCTTTCACTTGGGAACGACTTGATAAAGAACAAGCTAGTAGAAATGAAAACAAATTCCGAAAGGCTAGACCAGATTTTGGAGGTCCATCCAAAAAGGGAAGGTTTGATGATTCTAACGTTGGTAGTGTTAACAGGCCACCTCAACAAAGGCAAAACAGATCAGAATTTTCTATAGCTAGCACTCCAAATTATGGCCAAGGCAAGCCTCGCGTTCCCACTTGTCCATAATGTGGAAAGAATCATTATGGTACTTGCAGGAGAGCTTCTTGTGCATGTTTCAATTGTGGGAGATTTGATCATAAAGTGAAGCATTGTCCTAATCCTAATACTGCTCCTTCCTTGAGAACTGAAGGCTCAGTTCATAAGCCTTCTCTTAATCCTCCTCAAACTAATAGAGGGGCAAGACCTAAAAACACCCAAGCAGCAGGTGCAAGTGGAGATAATAAAGCTAGTAGACCAAGGGCAACTGCACGCGCTTATGCTATGAGGCAGAGGGATGATCAAGATGGACAAGACGTGGTTGTCGATAAATTTTACTTATTTGGATTATGTGTGTTTACACTATTTGATCCTGGTTCTACATATTCCTATCTTTGTTCATCACTTATTCTTCCTGAAAAAGTGAAATATGTGAGACTTAATTATGATGTGCTAGTTGAAAGTACTCTGGATTATCCAGTTGTGTGTAATCGAGTTTACCAAGATTGTCCCTTCATGATTCAAAACCTAGTCTTCCTTGCTAATTTGATTGAAATACCCTTCAAGGATTTTTTCCATCGCTTGTGTTGAAAGTGGCTATTCTTTTGCAAAATTTATGTTTTAGTTTCGATCAGTACTGATTACTTAAATACTGCTCTCAATTGAACGAACATGAATGTGCGGTTAGGACGAGACCAAATGAAGTTGCATAGAAAATATGTGAACTCTTTGCATCTTGTTGTGATTAACCATTTATCGAATTGATTTTCTTGTAATGACCGTTGCACACTAGCGTAAATGTGTAGTCTTGTTTGATTTAAGTGTCGATGCCATGTGTGATGAGCTTACTTTGAACCTTGCATGAATAAACCTAGAATTTGTCCCGTTAGTCTAATTGATTTAGTAAGGTGTGCTCTTGAGATGATCTTAGGCAACTTTTGAAGAGTGTGAGCCAATTTGACTTATACCTCTTTTGTGGCCTACCCGTCAGCGTGTGAAACTCTGTTAAACACCCCTTGAGCCTTACCTTTCTTTGGAAAAATCTTGATGAACCCTAGACCTTACTTAGCCCACTACCTATAATCCTCTAGAGTTGTGATTTAGTTAATAGACAACTTAGGCCAAAAGCCTAAGTTGGGGGTGTAGTGAAAACGAAAAGGAGGAGTCAAGAAGTGCAAGAAAAAGTCTCCCTTAACCCATGGTGTTGCGGAAAAATGGAAACCCTCCATAAATAAAATTTAAAAAAATAAAGAAAAAAAACGAAAAGTTGTGGAATAAAAGTACAAACGAAATTGGGTTTCCAAGCAATCCATGGAGATGAATTAAAAGACGACTTAGAAACACTAGAAAAAGAATTTATTAAGGAAAAGAAGGGGGTTCCTTGAAAAGACCTTTTTGATCTTGAGTAAGCCTAATTGAAAGTCGATTAGAAAATAAGGGCAAACCTATGGGTGAAAACATGCGTTGTGTTCCTCTTTATGAGTGTAAGCATTGCATCTAATTCCTGGTCTTAAATTGAGTATCCTCTATGTGTGAATATGAAATCATTTTTGTGTGAGGGCATTTAAATACTTTCGTTGAGCCTGAACATACATTAGTAGAAAGTATTGTGAACTTGAGAATCTTGGTGTATCACAACTTGAATCTTTGAGTACACAGTTGAATCTTTGCATAAGTAGTTTGAAGTTTTGTTGTGTACATTCATGATTGAGTGTTGTGTAGCACTATTTTAGACATCCTTTTTGAACAGCTGAACTTGAGTTTGCTTTAGGACAAGCAAATGTTTAAGTTGGGGGTGTTGATGAGTCCACAAATTGAACTCATTTAGGACTTTATTTTAATAGAAATAGTGTCCTCAAATGCTTATTTTATCTCAATATCTGATGAAAATGCTTAAGTTTGAGGTATTTGAAATTTGAGTGGAAGAACGGACACTTAGGCGCAAAAAGGAATGAAAAGGCTGAAAAGAACAAGAAAATGAATGCCTAAGGATCGCCAAGTTCACTTGGTGAATCGCCGAAAGGTCTCACTTCGCCTTTTGTTCCAGTGTGCTGGGCCCTGAAGGAAAGGATCAAGTCGGTGGAAAAAGGGAACAGTCGGCGTGTCGCCGAATAGTTCCGTGAAGCAATACTATGTCGTCCAATGACACAGAGTCGATGCCGAAGGACGATGCAAGATGGTGATGAACTACACCGAAAGGCGAATCGCCGAGTTGATCGGCGATTCCGACTAATGTCACCGAGTGATCCACCACAGCACATATTTTTGAAAACTATAACTACTCATTGAGAGTTATAGCTTAGTATCATATTTTAGTATTATATTTTTATTATCAGATTTTGGATTTAGTACTATTTTTATTTTACTCTCAAGTTTGGAGAGGGTTTTGGAAACTTGAAGAAAGTACTGTTCATCTTCCTTTGCTTAAATCAAGATTTAATTTCTTATACCCATTTGATTTCATTATCATTTTAGGTGTATTTTGCTATTTCTTGATGTATAGCTTAAAAACCCCATTCTTGGGGTGTGATTTAGCAAATATGTGTTGATATTATTGTTGGGTCTTGCTTGTTGGTAGGTTAGATGTATTTATATGGTGATTTCACATTGTGGTTGTGGTTTAATTTAATGGGTTTGTAGTTGCAAATACAAATCCACCCATGTGTTTTTGGTTTGCCCGAGAGGGAGGTTACGAAACGAAGACCACTAGACTGATGGCCTAAGGATTGGGTCGACATGAGGTTCAGCCCGAGAGGGTGAGCCCTAGTCCTATATCCTAACACTCAGCTCTAGAGAGTGAGTGGGGTAAGGCGTAGGCTGGTCTTCATGCAGCAAATGGGTGTCCGAGAGGAACGCATTTGAAACAGGGTAAGTTGCCCGAGAGGTAACTTATTTCCATCTAAAGCTTAGCCTAGTCACTATTATCCTGATATTTTCTATCAAAAGCATGTACCCAACTATTTATCTCAACTTGGATTGCGGTCACTCCCCAAGAACTTGTCCCCATACTTGATTTTCTTGTCATTTGTGATGTATTAGCTATACTTGTGACAAAACCCCAATTTGATATTTGACACTTTTGTATGCCCCCTTTGATTTACAATGTTTTTAATCGTTTAATTTCTTTAGCTACAACTAGTTAGAACTAGATTTTATTTTTCTATCAATTCTCAAAATCGCTCATTTGGGACACGACCCCAACCCTCGGTTGGGTTACTATATTATCGACGAGCATAGACACTCAAACCATAGTTAGTGTCGTTGGTCACGATAAGTATCAGTACCCCGATCCAAAATGATGGATAAGGGAACCCTATGCAACTTCACTATCTCATTGATGTACAACTTGGCATAGTCTTCCGCAGAAAATGAAGTCATGACGGGAATAAAGTGGGCGGACTTCGTCATTCTATCGACAATGACCCAAATAGAATCATGTTGACTTCGAGTACAAGGCAACCCCACAGTAAAATCCATATTCACATCCTCCCACTTCTAAGTGGGAATATCTATATCTTGGGACAAACCTCCAGGCCTTTGATAATCGGCCTTAACTTGTTGGCAATTCAGACACTTGGCTACAAAACCCGCTATATCCTTGTTCATACCATTCAACCAATAGACTTCCCGTAGGTCACGGTACATCTTGGTGGCTCCCGAATGAATAGAATACCGCAAAGCATGAGCCTCCTCTAATATTTTCTCTCTTAAGCTATCAACATCCAGAACACATAATCTACCTTAGTACCTAAGCACCCCATCTCCCCTTGGGAGAAAGCCTCAACGGACTTGTTAAGAACCGATTCTTTCAACTCCATCAGAATAGGATCAAGGTGTTGCTTAGACTTTACATCTACAATAAAGATGATTCGGAACTATGATGGACCATGACATCATCTTTGGTTGAATCCACTAGTTGGACACCTAATTGGGCCAACCTATGCACATCACGAACTAACTCCTTCTTCTCATCTTCCCCCTTAGGAGAAAGCCTCAACGGACTTGTTGAGAACTGATTCTTTGAACTCCATCAGAATAGGATGAAGGTGTTGCTTAGACTTTACATCTACAACAAAAGACGGTTCGGAACTATGATGGACCATGACACCATCCTTGGTGGAATCCACTAGCTGGACACCTAACTGGGCCAACCTATGCCCATCACGAACTAACTCCTTCTTCTCATCTTCTACATGAGCCACACTACCCATGGACATTCGACTTAAGGCATCCGCAACTACATTAGCTTTGCCGGGATGGTAAAGGAAACTCATGTCATAATCTTTCAAAAGTTCTAACAACCTTTTTTGTCGTAGATTCAAGTCTTTTTGGCTAAACACATATTGAAGACTCTTGTGATCGGTGAAAACATCTACCTGGACCCCATATAGGTAATGTCTCCATATTTTCAAAGAAAACACTACCGCCCCTAGTTTAAGATCATGGGTCGAATAATTCATTTCATGGATCTTGACTTTCCTCGAAGCATAGGAAATCACCTTACCATGTTGCATAAGGAAACATCCCAAACCTACTCGAGAAGTGTCACAATATACCACAAACCCATATGTACCCTCCGGTAAGGTCAACACCGAAGCGGATGTAAGTCAATATTTCAACTCTTGGAAGCTTTTCTCACAAGCCTCCGACCACACAAACTTATCTTTCATTTGAGTCAAAGTCGTCAATGGAGAACCAATAGAGGAGAATCCCTCAACAAACCTCCTATAGTAGCTGGCCAAGCCCAAAAAGCTCCTAATATCGGTAAGAGTTAGAGGTCTAGGCCAACCTTTGACCGCATCTGTCTTCTTAGGATCTACCTCAATATGACCAAGGAAGGCAACGGACCTTAGCCAATACTCGCACTCACTAAACTTAGTATATAATTGGTGGTCTTTAAGGACTTGCAATACGATCCTCAAGTGATCCATATGTTCACCCTTACTTCTTGAGTAGCTCAAAATATCGTCAATAAAAACTATCACAAACGAATCAAGATATTGCCTAAATACCCTATTCATTAGGTCCATGAATGCCTCCGGGGCATTGGTCAACCCAAATGTCATAACCACAAATTCAAAGTGACCGTACTGGGTCCTAAAGGCCATCTTGAGAATGTCAACCCCTCTTACCCTTAGTTGATGGTAACCCGAACGAAGATCTATTTTGGAGAATTAGTTAGCCCCTTGGAGTTGATCAAACAAATCATCAATCCTAGGAAGAGGATACTTATTCTTTATAGTGACCTTGTTCAATTGGCGGTAGTCTATACACAGTCTAAGAAACCCATATTTCTTCTTCACAAACAATATCGGAGCACCCCATGGAGATATGCTTGGTTGAATAAAACCCTTATCTAACAAGTCCTTGAGTTTCTCCTTCAACTCTTTCAATTCGGCCGGAGTCATTCTATAGGGAGGGATGGATATGGGTTGTGTATCCGGAAAAAGATCAATGCCAAATTCTATTTCCCATTCGGGAGGAATGCCGGGCAAGTCATCGGGAAAGACGTCTGAAAACACACTCACCATGGGGACCGACTCTAAAGAAGGGACTTTGGACTCAACATCCACAACCCTAACAATATGATAAATGCAACCCTTAGAGATCATTTTTCTAGATTTTAGACATGAAACAAAACGACCTCTAGGAATAGAATTCCCCTCTTTCCACTCTAAAATTGGTTCTTTTGGAAATTGAAATTTGACCACCCGGGTCCTACAACCTATTGAAGCATAACATGAATGCAACCAATCCATGCCCAAAATGACATCAAAATCAAGCATGTCTAATTCTACCCAATCAACCGAAGTGACTTTATGAGACAAGGAAATAGGACAACTCCTATAGACTCTTTTTGCTACTATCGAGTCACCAACCGGGGTAGACACCAAAAAAGGTTCTAGTAACTCTTCGAGGAGCATTTCAAATTTCATTGCCACAAATGGTGTAACAAATGATAAAGTGGCACCGGGGTCTAATAATGCATAAATATCAATGGAAACGACTTGCAGCATACCCGTTACCACGTCCGTGGAACTCTCTTGGTCATCTCGAGATTGAAGAGCATATAAGTGGTTCTTCTTTGGAGCATCGTAATTTGAACCACTTGGAATGGCTTGCTTACCCTCTCTTTCTTCAACCTTTAGCATGGGACAATCTCTCTTCATATGACCTCTCTTCATGCTTTTTACGTCACTTGGCGCAACTAGGTCTCTCAACATAAGAGCTACCACTATTACCTCCTTGTGGCTTAGGGTTAGACACCCTATCTTTGTTTACCTTTCGAGCACTAGAAGAGCCTTGGTTGGAGAACCTTCTCTTAAACATTGGTTTACCTTGAACCTAAAGTTTACCCTTGGGAGAATTTCCATCAGTCCTTGCCCTTTTTACTTCTCTATTCACTTGCTTAAGCTTTTGTTCCTCAATTTTTTCGGCATGAACCATAAGACATGAAATATTCATACTTGGGATGAGCATTGCCGAATGACATTGATTGACTACCAATTCGGATACCCCCATTAAAAAAAATTTCACATTGGCCCTAGAGTCCGCCACTAAGGTTGGAGCATACTTAGACAATTGGGTAAACTTAAGGCTATACTCATTCACACTCATACCTCCTTGTCAAAGGTTGATGAATTCTTACAGCTTTCGTTACCTCAACTCTAGGGGAAAGAACCTATCAAGGAAGGCCGACTTGAACAATCACCAATCTATTGGGCCCGCTCTTACGGGTCTCCTCCTTCCATTGCTCATATAAAACTTGAGCCACATCTTTCAATTGCTGGGCGGCTAGTTCCGCCTTCCCTTGTGGAGACACTCCCATAGGATCAAGCACCTTAAACACTTCATCAATAAACCCTTGTGGGTCTTCATCCACTTTGGAGCCATAGAGTATAGGGAGATTCATTCCTGTGAAATCCCTAATCCTTGAAATGGTTGTACTTGCATTGGGGTTCACATGAGCTCTAGCATCCCTAGTGACTTGAGTTGTTAAAGCATAAGTCAATGTTTGGAGAGCCAACCTTATCTCCAAATTTGTCATAGCCCACTCTTCATTAGGAGCTTAAGGAACTTGAGGCCCTTAAGAACCTTGGGGAGGAACTCCCTCATTCACTATCTCGTCTTCCATCCTTCTTGCGGCCGCCCTTCTTGTAGTCATATCCTATATGCACAAGAAAAAGGTTAGGAAAAGGACTTCATAGAGTTAAAACACTAAAGCACGACTAAGGAGTATTGAAAGAAGTGAAAGTTCATAAACATCTTATAGACTCTCATTCATAAGTGTCTTCACACTCATGAACAAGACTCTACTAGACATGGTTCATTAGATATCATCCTAGAATCATTCTAAACATTGTGCTCTGATTACCAAGTTTGTCACGACCCAAGGGTACCCCCTAGATGTAACACGGTGTACTTGACCCCGAAGGAATCGCATATAAGCCCTTAGCATAATCATATACATAAAGTCATAGAAATGATGCGGAAAATTTAAAACCTTTACAATTGAAGTCAACTTCTTTTTCATAAATGAAAATAAGAATCCAGACTTGTCTCAATCACAATTGAGTACAATATAGAGTACAAATAGGGTCAAATCCCTTTACATCAATAAAGTCTCAAAAGTAGAAAATACAATAAAAGCTAGAAAATGATAACATCTTGTCCTCGAACTTGAGGACTCACCAAGCCTAGGGAATAGTCAACCCAAGCTTCACTTGAAAGAAGTAGTACGTCTCAACGACCAGAACCTACACTCATAGTAAAGGTAGAAAATATGGGTTAGCACAATTAATGTACTAAGTATGGAAGCCATGCATAAATATCCTTAAAACATGCACAAAAAGGACATTTAGTTGAAATCATGCCTTTATCAAATTTGAAAGCCATTATGCACATTAATGAAGAAACATAAGTCAAACCAACATATAAACAACCCAAGGCCATACTAGTGCAATGCAAAGGTAAGATCCCATAACCCTACCAAATGCTAAGTATCACTTTTAGGCCACCAACAACATATATATCTTACTTTTACCTTGTCCATAACCAACATGCATAAGTCAAGAGTTATTCGTATTCATAACTTGTAACAAGTAAAGTCAACCTTAACATTCATACATATCTTTCATACATAATCCATAAGTCATCATAACATAGGAGAACCTTGATGAGTCCACAAATAGGACTCATTTATGGATATATTTTGATAGAATTAGTGTCCTCAAATGCATATTTTGTCTCAATATTTGATGAAAACCCTTAAAGTTTTAGGTATTTGGAGTTTGATGGACAGCATGGACACTACTTAGCAAAAAAGAACAAAGGTAGTTGAACGAACAACGAAATGAAGATCTAAGAATCGCCGAACCCATTCGGTGAGTCGCCAAAAGGTCTTATCCTCGCCTTTTGTTCCAGTGTATTGAGCCCTAAAAGAAAGGATCAAATCAGCGGTGAAAAGGAGTAGTCGGCGTGTCGCCGAATAGTTCCGCGAAGCAGTACTATGTCACCCAATTATCCAAAACATGATGATGCAGAAGGATAGACCAAACCAATGATGAAACCTACCAAAGGCGGATCGCCCAGTTGATCGGTGATCTCGACTAACGACGCCGAATGATCCACTGCAGCACCGTTTTTTTAAAACTATAAATACCCGTTGAGAATTATTATTCTAGTATCCAATTTTTAGGCATGAATAGTAATTTTTCAGACTTTGCTTCTTTTTTTTGAGTTCTATTGGAGAGGATTTTGAAGCACTTGAAGGTTCAAAGGGTTTCAACTTCAAGATTTGGACTTGGGTTTTGTGGATTCATCACTCTTGACTTGTTTTGAGACTTAAATATTCATTCCCATTTGAATTCAAACTCATATTGGTATAAATTTCTATCTCTTTAGCATGTCTAGCTAAAACCCCAATTCTTGGGGTGTTATTTTGTGAATATGGGTTAAATTATCTGTTGGGTCTTGCTTGTTGATGGTTTATCTGTTGTTTTGATGTGATTTCATTTAGTTGTTATGGTGGAACTTAATGAAATTGTAGTTGCAAATACGATTTCACCTTTGTGTTTTCAGCTTGCTCGATAGAGAAGTCGTAAAACTAAGACTACTAAATTGATGGCCGGTGGGAGTGGGTCGAAATGAGGTTCAGCTCGAGAGAGTGAACCCTAGTCTCATTCCCACACACTCAGCTCGAGAGAAGGACTGTGCTAAGATGGAGGGTGTGCTTAAAAGCGGCAACTCGGTGTTCGAGAGAAACGGGGATTTGGGGTAAGTTGCTCGAGAGAGAATTTACCCCCACAATAGTCTAGCCTAGTCAAAAATATTCAATGAATTTACTACCAAAAATATGTACCCAATGATTATTCCTATCACATCCCAAGAATCCCCTCTCCTTGATTAGTACTCTTTGCATTTTCGTTAATTTTTGCTTAATTGCTACAACCCCTCCCTCCTTGTTAATTGACACTTTTGTGTCACTCCTTAGATTTAGTATGTTTGTACTCGACAATATTTTTTAGCTATGACTAATTAAAACTTAATTTTATTTTTCTATTAATTCTCAACCCCACTCCCTTGGGACTCGACCCCAACCCTTGGTTTGGTTACTTTACTATTGTACGATCGTAGACAATTGCATTGGAAGTTCTGTATTGATTACGCAAACATCAAAATGGCGCCACTGCCGAGGAGTGGTGTTATTTGAGAATTTGTAGTTCAGTAAAAAAATTGTTCTTCTTAGTTGTAGTTCACTTACTTAATTTTTAGTTTTGTTTCTATTGTTTGTGTTGAAAACAGAAAGCATGAGTGTTAATGGTAGCAACGGCAGCCAGGTGGGCCACCAAGATGACATCGGAAATCTCAATGATGTGCAAGAGCCCAACATTAATGACCTCCATCTCATGGGAGGTATTGGAGCCTTCCGTTTACCTCCAGTCGAGGGAAATGCAGTGTTCCACATAACAAGCACTATGTTG
This sequence comes from Solanum chiquidenum, assembly GCA_029582725.1. Lineage (NCBI taxonomy): Eukaryota > Viridiplantae > Streptophyta > Magnoliopsida > Solanales > Solanaceae > Solanum > Solanum chiquidenum. Next base: position 34,614 of record JAJOOS010001857.1, read on the forward strand.
CAACTCTTGTAACTAAAGGGACTTTTTAGTGGATTGGCTCATAAGGATCCTCATGAACATCCTCGAAACTTCATGGATGTGTGCGGACCATTATCTTTCAAAAACATCTCTCAGGAGTCAGTTCGGTTATGGCTATTTCCTTTTTCATTAATGGGAGAGGCGTGCAAGTGGCTGGTGGAGTTGTCTCGCGAATCCATCACTTCTTGGGAGGAATTGGTAACTGCATTTAATGTGTGATTTTTCCCTCCATTGAAGATGATGACTCTTCGGGATAGTATCCAAAGCTTTTAGCATTTCGAGGGAGAGCCAATCCATGAGACTTGGCTGTAATTTAAAATGTTGGTGCTACAATGCCCGACTCATGGTCTGCCCGACAATGTCTTGCTACAGTACTTTTACCAAAGCCTGGATTCGGTAAACAAAAGTGTCGCTAATCAACTTTCACCTGGAGGCCTGATACTGCAACCGTATGCAGTAGCAGCCCAACTCTTAGATGGCATGACGACCATCAATAGGGCATGGTACACTCGTGAAGACCAAGTCTCCCCTTTCACATTCAAGTCATCCATGGAGCAGATGGAAAAAGATAATGAGAGAGACCAAAACATGGAAAAGATTATGACACAGCTTAACATTTTAACTAAAAATATCATGAGGGATGGTGCCCGTGGTGTCAACGTTGTGGGGGTCGGGTGTGCAAATCCTGAGGAGGTGAAATTTGAAGCCTTGTATAATGAGGAAGTGAACTTCCTAGCCAACCAAGGTGGTGGTTATCGTTCAAACTACCCAAGGCAGGGTGGTAACCAAGGTTGGGCTAGAGATGAAGGATGGAAGGATTGTGAATAGAGAGACAGAAATCCTAATTGGAAGGATGGGGAGAAGGACATGTATGTGCCTCCCTAGGAGTGTCGAAAGCCAAAGGATTCAGAAGGTGGTAGGTCTGAGGATATGCTTCGCGTATCCTCAATAAAGTTGAAGGGTCAGATAAGATTTTGAAAGAGATGAAAGAGGATGTGTCGCCCCTTAGCAAAACTGTTACCTCTCATTCAGTATCAATCAAGCAGTTGGAGACCCAAATGGGTCAGATGTCATCTCACCTAAATCTGAGACAGAAAGGGGGTTTGCCTTGTGATAGGGTCAACCCCAAAAATGAGGTTTGAAGGTGGACTTGCATCATTCCATGACGTTAACTAAGGCGTTGTTTGGGAGGCAACCCAAAACAATTTATTGCTTTATTTTGCTTTGATAAAATAATGGTGTGTTGATTGTGCAGATGGAAGTGTGGAGATGAAAGAAAAGTGCATATTGGCAAGTTACAGGTCCATTCCGCGAATGGATGAAGGGTTTGGCGACCCCGAACCAAATCGTTGTTAGACTCAAGACCAATTTACATTGGAGTCTGTAAAACTCAATGACCTCAGGAAATTATTGGCGAATCGCCGATCATGTCGGTGATCTCGATGGAGACCGCCATTTGGACTCCCACAATATATGGAGGTTCTGTAAAATTCGACGAGGCAAATGACTACTTGGTGTTATGTCGAATAGTTCAGTGATCGGGACTAATATCGCCGAATGGGTGAAAACTGGACGGTTTTTCAAGCCAAAGGTTTTAAAGTTTCAAACTCATTCCCTTTCCCTCACTTTTTCATCTTCCCAAACTCACACCTGCACTTTAGTTTTACATTTCTTGCATTTTTTGGAGTATTTTTAGTATCCAATTGTGCTACAAGTTGGATTACATTGCCTCCTAGAATCTCAATATCCACTTCGTCGGCATAAAAGGTTGCTTTTCTCTAACCCCATGATTATTTTGTTGAAGTTGTACTCAAATGCAGTGGCATTACTTTAATGGTGTGTGCTGGGCATCTCTTATAGGATTTGAATATTTGTTTGCCTGTTAGGTTTGCAAATCTTGCCCGTACTAAATTAAATAGTTAATTCCTGAAAATGATACTTTAAAATGGATAAAAAATCATGGGTTGTGCATGATTGTCACTGGGTCTAACCCTAATTTGAGTTGTGCATGATTTAATTTTGTTTTGGGGAGTTGCGGGGTTGAATTTGGGAAGTTAGGTCGAAAGTAGGCACGTTGGGTCATTTGGTGAGCTGGTTCGAGCTCACCGAACCACTCAGCGGTTCTCCTACAATCCCCATCTCGCCTTTAATTTAATGCTAAGTGTGATGTTGAATTCTGTAACTTTTGGTGAGAAGCATGATGTCGCCAAACGCATTCGGCATCTCGCCGAAAGACTTTTGGTTCACCCTTTGTCTGCACCCTTGCATTCTCTATGCACTGCACTTGGAAAACCGCGTTGCCCACTTCGCCAACTGGTTCGGCGAAGTGATTCTGCAATTCAACTGCCTTATTTTTGTCTGAATACTTTCTAACTTTTTCTCGAAGCTTTACAGAAATGGCTAGACTGAAAGTAGCTGGAAGAGATATGCCACCTCGAAAAATAAGAGCAAAAAAATTTAGGAAAAAATACAAAGGTAACAAATCCTCCCAAAACGGATAATGAGGGCAAAAAGCTTAGTGCCAACAAGAGAACAAATCCCCGAGACCCCACTATTCCCTCGTGGAGACGTGTATTCTTCACAGTCATCCACTCTTTTTTGGCGGCTCATGACTTGGAAAATCTTAGTAAGTGAATTGTCGCTAAACCTTCTGAAGAGGATCCAGGTACCGAGGCCCACACTCAGACAGATGCACCGGGCACTGATTCCCCGACAGATGGAGCGACGGTGTAGACAGGACCCTTCTTTACCTTCATCTCTGTCTTACTTTATTTTACATTCAGGATATTATGTTATTTGCATTTGAGGACAAATGTTTTTATTTGTGGTGGGGTGAGGCTCACCTTTTGTGTGTTATTTGTGAATCGTGTTTTGTTTGAGTATTTGGGTTGTGAGCTATTTTGTGTTAATACTGCTTTTTGTCGATGTTTGAGCCTGTGGCTCCTTTTATTTTAAATTTCAAAATGATTTTGATCCGTCCAAAATATTTGCCACCTCTCGTGTGTTGAATGTGGCTGTTCTTTTGCAAAATTTAAGTCTCAATTTCGATCAATACCGATTACTTGAATAGTGCTCATGATCGAATGAACATGAATGTGTGGCTATGATGAGGCCACGTGAAGTTGCGTAGACAATATGTGAACTCTTTGCATCTCATTATGACTAGCCTAGTACCAAATTGAGTCTCTTGTGATGATCATTGCACACTAGCGAAAGTGTGGAGTCTTGTTTGACTATAGTGTCAATGCCTAGTGTGAGAGCTTACTTTGAACCATGCATGATAGATCCTAGAATTTGCCCCGTTGGTCCGATCGACTAGGTAAGGTCATCTCTTGATATGATCTTAGGCAACTTTGAAGAGTGTGAGCCAATTTGACATATACCTCTTTTGTGACCCACCTTGTGAGTGTGTGAACCTCTCTTGAACACCCTTTGAGCCTTACCTTTCTTTGGAAGAAACTTGATGAAATCGTACCATTTCTTTATACATTACCCATAATCTTCATGAAGTTGTGGTTAGTTTGAATAGCCAACTTAGGCCAAAAGGCTAAGTTGGGGTGTGGTGAAAACTAAAGGTAAATCAAGAAGTGCAAGAAAGTTCCTCTTACCCATGGTTTTGAGAAAAATGGAACCCCTCCATATAAAAAAATAATAATATATATATATATATATGTGTGTGTGTGTGTGTGTGTGGAATAAAGTACAGAAGAAATGGGGTTTTCCAAGCAATCCATGGAAGGTGAATAATAGGATGACTTATGAGCACTAAAGAGAATGATGAAGGAAAATGAAAGGATGTGTTGTGAGCACTACATTTCATGAGGCTGAAAGTCACTGAGCCTAAATGACCATACCGTTGCACTCAGCCTCATTACAAGCCTTGAAAAGACCTTTTTGATCTTGAGAGAGCTGAAACAAATGTTGATCAGAAAATTCAGGCAAACCTATGGGTGAAAGCATGCATTGTGTTCTTCCTTGTGAGAGTGAGTGTTGCATTTGATTCCGAAACTTTAAATGATTAAACCTTTGTGTGTGAAATTGGAATCATTCCTTGTGTGATGGTAATTGAACACTTCGGTTGAGCTCGAACTTGCATTTGAAGCAAGTATTGTGAACATGAAATTCTTTGATATTGGTGAGTCACAACTTTAATATTTGATTGCACATTTCATCTTTGCATAAGTAACTTAAGTCTTGTTGTGTGCATTCATAATTGAGTCTTCTGTAGCACTATTCGAGACCTCCTTTTTGAACGGTTGAGCTTGAGTTTTCTTGAGTTGGGGGTGTTGATGAGTCCACAAATTGGACTCATTTAGGGATATATTTTGATAGAATTAGTGTCCTCAAATGCATATTTTGTCACAATATTTGATGAAAACCCTTAAGTTTAAGGTATTTGGAGGTTGAGGGAAAGCATGGACACTACTTAGCAAAAAGGAACAAAGGTAGTTGCAAGAACGAAGAAATGAAGATTTGAGAATCGCCAAAAGGTCTTATCCTCGCCTTTTGTTCCATTGTGTTGAGCCCTAAAAGAAAGGATCAAATCAACGGTGAAAAGGAGCTATCGGCGTGTCGCCGAACAGCTCCACGAAACATTACTATGTCACCCAATGATCCAAAACACGACGATGCTGAAGGACAGACCAAAGGGCGGATCGCTCAGTTGATCGGCGATCTCGACTAACGACGCCACATGATCCACTGCAGCACAAATTTTTGAAAACTATAAATACTCGTTGATAATTATTATTCTTGTTTCGATTTTTTAGCCATGAATAGTAATTTTTTAGACTTTGCTTCTATTTTTGAGTTCTAAGTTTGGAGAGGATTTTGAAGAACTTGAAGGTTCAAAGGGTTTCAACTCCAAGATTTTGGACTTGGGTCTTGTGGATTCATCACTCTTGACTTGTTTTGAGACTAAAATCTTCATACCCATTTGAATGCAAACTCATATTGGTATAAATTTCTATCTCTTTAGCATGTCTAGCTAAAACTCCAATTCTTGGGGTGTGATTTTGTGAATATGGGTTAGATTATCGGTTGGGTCTTGCTTGTTGATGGTTTATTAGTTGTTTTGATGTGATTTCGTTTAGTGGTTGTGGTGGAACTTAATGAAATTGTAGTTGCAAATACGATTTCACCTTTGTGTTTTTGGCTAGCTCGAGAGAGAGGTCATAAAACTAAGACTACTAAATTGATGGTCGGTGGGAGTGGGTCGAAATGAGGTTCAGCTCGAGAGAGTGAACCCTAGTCTCATTCCCACACACTCAGCTTGAGAGAGTGAGTGGGCTAAGGCGGTGCTAAGCATAATTCACTTTAAAGGTCATATTAAGTGTTTACTTAAGTTCATATTCATGAAAGAATGCACTAGGCACTCAAACCAACATACATCATAATAGCTCATAGATTCATGGGGTGAGCATGTCCTTTCAACCTTAGAATCATCAACATGTGAGTAAACCTTTCACATCATATTCATGAGAATGGCCTTTCAATCAACACAACAAGCTTACAATAAACATACATACATACATACTTCATGCATAATCAAGTGTAAGGGTATACGGAAGAACAATCTTGCATCAATACCACAATTACACAATAGTCATAGGATCCTCACAACATAAGTGAATCACAAGTTCATATACAATTCTCATCAACATGTATGAATCCTAACAATTTTCCCTTCAAGGCTATCAATCAAAATCAACCCTAACTTCTAGAATTACTACATTCGATAGAAGGATATCATGATTCAACAACTTAATCAACATAAACATAATCAATTATCAAGCTCCCATCATCAATCAAGCCATACCATAGTTCACAATTTAGGAAGAAGCAAAAACCATGGGTCTAAGGGAGATTTTCATCATAAAACATCAATACTCCAACATTCCAATCATAAATCATCATAATCAACCAAAATAAACCACAATTGAACAATGAAAAACGTTTTGGAAGAAGACCCATGACAATAGATTGAAAACCCTAGGTTTGGGGGATTTGGAATCTTGAAAACATACTTTGAAGGGGCTCCTTGGGTGATAGCTACCCAAGGATGAAAAGCATCCATACCTTGACTACGAAACTCCAAGAAATTTGGGGAAGAACCTTGAAAATCTACCAACCCTAGATCCAATGGCTCCTTTCTTCTTCCTTCAGGTTAGAGAGAGAAATATTGAAAGAGGAGGGAGTTTTTTATTTCAATTGGGTGTTTGTGAATAATGACTTAGTCTTTTGAAATTTGACTTAAAAACAACATATATACTCCCCCTAAAAATATCCAAAACACCACCACTTTAATTGGAATAAAAAGGAAATTACCTAAAAGACCCTCACTTAGTGAATCCCATCCAGGCACCACGAGCAACTCCATGATTCATGGTGAGGACCACTGTAGCGACCCTAAAAATGAATAAGTGAAACTAGACCCTAATGTGTGTGTGTGTGAGTTTAGTGTGAAGTTTGAGGGTGTTTGATATTGTCCCGAGTCATGGTTGAAGGGTTTAGGGGTTAAACGTCAAGGTACGACTCCCCATGGACCACCCTAGGGGTCCTTGAGGAGGACCCTAAGACTAACCCCCAAGACCCCTTGAAACCAAAAGAGTTGCCAAAATGTGGTGACCTACGGATGGGGTTCACGCCCCGTATGTCCATGCACTGTCCGTAGGTCGAACCCTGCAGAAGCCTTGAAAACCATGCCCCAGACTATGTGCCAACAGTATGGTGCGTGAATAGACTCATGGTCCGTGAATCTAGGGCTCATAGATAGCACCTGTGTGTTGTCAAGTGACACGGCCAAGTGAATGGTGAAGTGGTAAATTCACCCTTTGCTTTGTTAAGTGTTTGGACGGTTATTTTAGGGTTATTAAGATATTTTAAGAGTATTAAAACATTAAAACCCTATTTTAAATTTCATTATTCAAAATTCCCCAAATCAAAACCCCTCCCTCTCAAAATATATTCTCTCTAGAACTCCATTGAACACCAAGAGAACAAGAAGACTTAAGGCTTGAAGAGAAAGGCTAATTGAGTAGATTTTCGTGGAATTCATCTATTAAGGTATGGTGATCCTTCATCTAGGGTTAGCTTTCACCCTAGATTCAATTTAGAAATAGATTTCAAAATAGTTTTCAAGTTTCTCAAGAACCCTACGGTTTACTCAATCTCATGGGTTCTTTCATCAAACATTTTCAAATGGTTTCTAATGATAAATTATGATTTTATTCATGTTTAATTGATGGTTTAAGATGAAAATACTCTATGAACCCATGACTTCTCTCAATTCCTAAATTGTGTCTTATGAAGTGGGTTTGTTGATCATGAATGAATATTGATGGATTATGCTTAGATTGATTTAGATTGTTGAATTGTATCATAATTTATGCCTAATTATGGTGAATAGTTGGTGAATTGAGGATTTGTGACCATAGCCTTGAGAGGGCAAGATGTGACCTAATTTCATGTTAAAGTAGAATTGTGCTTGAGTTGTTGATCCACTTGAAAGGTGGAGGTGTTAACTTACTATGTACAATGTGAAGGATATACATGTGATTTCAATGATAGAATGATGATCTTGTATAGAATGTAAATGTGTTGTGATTGAAAGCACATCCTCACTAAACACTCATGAATGATGGTGATGGAATGTGAAGGGTTCTATAATGTAATATTGAATATCTTGAATTGGTAGGCTAAGGCATCCTTTTATTGTATTGGTGAATGTGATAATGAATGAAGTATCTTGACTTGGTAGGCTTAGGTATCCTCCTCTTGAGTAATGAATGTATCTTGACTTAATGTCTTAATGTCTAGAATTGGTAGACCTAATGTTGGTAGACTTTCTATAAATGACTAATGAAGTATTCTAGGCTAAACCCTGGATTGGTAGACCAAATGTTGGTGTTCTTTCATGAGGAGTCTAGGTACTAATGTGATGTTAAACCTTGAAGCGGTAGACCTAATAGTGGTGGCCTCCTTCTTGTGTGAAACAATGAACCTAGAGATGGTATACCTAATGGTTGTGGCTCTCTCTAGGAAATTCAATAAGCTATCCTTAAATGTACCTTGAAGCGGTAGACCTAATGGTGGTGGCCCTTTCTTGTGTAATGTACTTTGGGTTGGTAGGCCTAATGTTGGTGGCCTTCTCAAGTACACTAATGTATCGTAAATGAAACTATTCTATGGGAATATAGGCTAAGCACCGAGAGGATATGGTAAGATGGAAGTTCTCCCAACGTTAGGCCGGATTTCAATGAACATCTTTCATATCCCATAACTATGACCCCTCATAGGTCCTAGCTAGTGAATCCACATAAGCTAGATGAACCGGTCTTCCTTGGGTTTTCTCATAAGTGGGGGATAGTATGTTCAATAGTAAGGTTGTTGAGAGTGTTGATATCCTTATCTCTTTCCTTCTATTCTTATTCAAGCTTGAGACCAAGAGTTCCTTGTAGCTTGTTTCATGTTTTGGAGTCATGTGTGATATTGTGTTTCCATGGTCTCCTCATGTTATGTATGTTCTAGTTGGATTCTTGTTTAGTTGAGAAAAATGAGTTTTCAAAATTGTGTTCCTCATGTTGATATGCATCTATGATGAGTTGCCTAAATATTTCATGAGTTGACTTGTTGAGCATGCCTAAATGTGTACTTGAGAAAATTGCATAATGTGACTATTGATGTTATGATGAGCATGATGTGAGTTGGAGAAGGAAGTTCCTCCAATGAAATGAGAAATGAGATGTTTTGGTGCATAATGATTTGGTAGAGGTATTTCCTACTTCTTTTTATTGAATTGAGTTTACTGATGTGGAGTTGATGTTTCCTCCTATGTTTATGTACTTATATTGATGTGTCATGATTGTGGACTGCTAGTTTTCAGTCGTTAACATCCCTTAATGTGTTTTAAGTGTCATTTGAGGATGAAAGTTCCTAAGTGGGGGATAATGTAACGACCCTAAAAATGAATAAGTGAAACAAGAGCCTAACGTGTGTGTGTGTGAGTTTGGTGTGAGGTTTGAGGGTGTTTGATGTTATCCCGAGTCATGGTTGAGGGGTTGAGGGGTTAAATGTCAAGGTACGACTCCCCATGGATCACCCTAGGATCCTTGAGGAGGACCCTAAGCCTAGCCCCCAAGACCCCTTGAAACCAAAAGAGTTGCCAAAATGTGGTGACCTACGGATGGGATTCACGCCCCGTAGGTCCATCAACTGTCCGTGGATGGCCTTTGTAGGTCGAACCCTGCAGCAGCCTTGAAAACCATGTCCCAGACCACAGACCAGCATTATGGTCCGTGAATTGACTCACGGTCCGTGAGTCTAGGGATCGTGGATGCACCTGTGTAATGTCAAGTGACACGGCCAAGTGAAGGGTGAAGTGGTAAATTCACCATTTGCTTAGTTAAGTGTTTGGACGGTTATTTTAGGGTTATTAAGATATTTTAAGAGTATTAAAACATTAAACCCCTATTTTAGATTTCATTATTCAAAATTCCCCAAATCAAAACCCCTCCCTCTCAAAATATCTTCTCTCTAGAACTCCATTGCACACCAAGAGAAGAAGAAAACTTAGGGCTTGAAATGGAAGGCGAATTGAGTAGATTTTCGTGGAATTCATCTATTAAGGAATGGAGATCCTTCATCTAGGGTTAGATTTTACCCTAGAGTCAATTTAAAAATATATTTCAAAAAAGTGTTCAAGTTTCTCAAGAACCCTAGGCTCTCAATCTCATGGGTTCTTTCATCAAACATTTTGAAATGGTTTCTAATGATTAATTATGATTGTATTGATGATTTAATATGAAAATACTCTATGAACCCATGATTTCTCTCAATTTCTAAATTGTGTCTTATGAAGTGGGTTTGTTGATCATGAAATGAATGTTGATGGATTATGCTTAGATTGATTTAGATTGTTGAATTGTATCATAATCTATGCCTAATTTTGATGAATAGTTGGTGAATTGAGGATTTGTGACCATAGCCTTAAGAGGGCAAGATGTGACCTAATTTCATGTTAAAGTAGAATTGTGCTTGAATTATTGATTCACTTGAAAGGTGGAGCTCTTTACTTACTATGAACAATGTGAAGGATATACATGTGATTTCAATGATAGAATGATGATCTTGTATAGAATGTAAATATGTTGTGATTGAAAGCATATTCTCACTAAACACTCATGAATGATGGTGATGGAATGTGAAGGGTTCTATAATGTAATATTGAATATCTTGAATTGGTAGGCTAAGGCATCCTCCTCTTGAGTAATGAATGTATCTTGACTTAATGTCTTAATTTGTAGAATTGGTAGACCTAATGTTGGTAGACTTTCTATAAATGACTAATGAAGTATTCTAGGCTACACCTTGGATTGGTAGACCAAATATTGGTGGCCTTTCATGAGGAGTCTAGGTACTAATGTGATATTAAACCTTGAAGCGATAGACCTTATGGTTGTGGCCTCCTTCTTGTGTGAAATGATGAGCATAGAGATGGTAGACCTAATGGTTGTGGCTCTCTCTAGGAAAGTCAATGAGTTATCCTTAAATGTACCTTGAAGCGGTAGACCTAATTGTGGTGGCCCTTTCTTGTGTAATGTACTTTGGGTCGGTAGGCCTAATGTTGGTGGCCTTCTCAAGTACACTAATGTATCATAAATGAAACTACTCTATGGAAATATAGGCTAAGCACCGAGAGGATATGGTAAGATGGAGGTTCTCCCACGTTAGGCCGGATTTCAATGAACATCTTTCATATCCCATAACTATGAGCCGTCATAGGTCCTAGCTAGTGGATCCACATAAGCTAGATGAACCGGCCTTCCTTAGGCAAGTAGACCACCTCTTACGGTGTGGGGTTTCATGACGCCGGATTCCATGTCTAGCTTGCATGGTCTGTGTAGGTTAAATGCTTATTTCCATCATGTGAGATGTGCATTATGGTTTCTTGAGGAGTTCTATGAAGTGTGGTTGGTAGTATGGGATGTCATCCATGCATTGCACGAGTAGGCTTTAAGAGGGTCATAGTGAGTTCTCTAAGTCTTAATGACTAATGAAGGAATGTGTCCTAAATGAAGTTAATGAAGAAGGTTGACTTAAATGCTTATATGTTAAATGTTAAGATGCATGCCTTATTGGATTGTATTACTTCCTTGTCATGACTTATTGTATATGAAATATGCCTTGTCAATGGTGACTTCAAAGGAGTACTTAGTGTGAGTAGTAGTATGGGATGCTACTTACACATTGCACAAGTATGACTTAGAGTTTTCTTAGATGTTGATCTTAATGTGATGATGTGACTCATGTAATGTTTGTGTCTCTTAAATGCTTTATTTTGTAAAGGTGGAAAGGATGAATGGTAAGTTCACTTTTGGTGACCTTAAGGTGGTACCCTAGTGTGGGTGGTGGTATGGGATGCTATCCATACATTGCACAAGGTATAGCTTGTGGGTTACTTGGAGGCTCAAGGTGAATGTAAAGGTTTATGTGTTATTGTGTTCAAATATGAAAATGAGACTTGTATGTTGGTGGTGACTTGTATTATGCCTCTTTTATCAATATTCATGAAGTTTTACTAAAATGGGATAAGAGCATGACTTTTAAACCAAAAATGTCCTTTTTAAGCATGTTTTTGCATGCTCATCATACATAGTACTTTATGTGCTAACCCATTCTTTTTCTATGTTTTAACTACAAGTGTAGGTTCCGGCAAGTGATTGCATTCTCCCTAGTGAATCCTGAAATAGATTTCTTCCAAGATATCTTTTGGTATGTCCTCATAGATCGAGGACAATGACTTTTATTGTTTCTAGTTCTTTTAGGTTTTGAAACTATTGTTAAGACTTTGATTGTAAAGGGTCGTGACCCTATCTTGTTTAAGTTTTATCTAAGATTGCCATGCGAGACTTTAGTATTCTGTTGCTTTATAAAAGAGTTTTTGATTGTTGGATTTAAATAAGTTTTTAAATTTTGTATTATTTTTATATATCAAATGTTATGAATGTTAAGAGGCTTGTATTAGACCCCTTCAGGGTCAAGTACGCCTGTCGCATTCGGGATCTAGACTCGGGTCGTGTCTACCACGACCCGTGGTATTGCCCGTGGAGTTGAGGCAGTGGCTTGGGAAGTGGTGCCTTAGACTCACAAGGCCAAGGCATTACCACAATGGGCTCCCCGAGCCGTGGTCAAGACCATGATTCGTGGTCCCTCTCGTGGTCCTTCAGGCAGTGAGCTTATCACTTGGGTCTCTTAGCTTCAATGCCTAAGGCAGATCCATGAAGGGCTCCATGAGCCGTGGTCCCTTCTGTGGATGCTAAGAAGTATCTAGGGCAAAGGGTGTCCAATTTTCCATGACCAAGGAAGCCTCACGACCACCTTCACGAGCCGTGGAGTGGACCACTGCTCATGGTCCCTCTCGTAAAGGTGGGGCAGTGTGCTCCTAGATAGGGAAAGCCTTGGTCTTTGGCCTTAGCTTGGCCCCTTTGCCGTGGCACTTCCCCTTGGTATTGAATCAATAAACCTCATTTCAACCCTAAATGACTTACTAAAATTCGGGGAGTCATTTTACGATTCTTAACCTTACTTTAGGCTCTAGTTTAACCTACCATTTTTCTGGGGTGTTACAGATAATTTCTTCAAGCATTTCTTAGCTCATTTGTTATTTTGAACACTTTGAGATGCATCTTCAAGCATGTCTTTGCTTATTATGTTTGAACTCTTGGAGATGCTTTCTCAAGCATGTCTTAGTTCATTGAGTGAACTCTAGGAGATACTTCATTAAGCATGTGTCTGTTCATTAAATGCAGAGATTTCTACTAGAAACCCGAACTCCACTAGGTGAAGGCTTCCATCTCATGAGACCTAATTTGGAAAAACCCGGACCCTACAATGTGAGAGTTCCCCCTTTACTTTGGAAGTCCGGACTCAACTAGGTGTAAGCCTCCTTTATCTTGGAAACCTGGACCCAACTATGTGTGAACCTCTATCTCATTGTCAATATCCATTTGGGGCCAAGCATACACCCCTTAGAATAGTTATTAAGCCTTACTTCTCTCATGACTCATGGAGGGATGTCCTTGACAACCAATCCATGTTCAAGTGATTCTATCACTTTATGCATTCAAACAATCATAAGGTAGATGAGGTGGTAAAAGTACTTCCACAATAACGCTATCTACTTGTCTACCATTCTGATACAGACTTTACTCTCAAAGCCTTTTCATACATAATTCATCATATTAGCTTTACTCTCAAAGCCCTACTGATCAACATTCATGACTACAAGCATTACTCGCAAAGCCTTACCTCTTACAATCATCATACATATCTAGATCACAAGATATTCTAGTCATGAGCTTCATTCTTAAACAATTCTAACCATATCTCATCATAAAGAGTCAATCTCAAGCATTACTAGTCATGATCCATCATATATACTTTAATCTAATTCAATTCATGTTTACATGCTTCCATTCTTGAACAATTACTATACATGTCATCAATTCTAGAAGATCATTTATGAATCCTCAATTTCCCTTCACAAGGCATAAATCCACATTACTTCAATTTCGTCAATTAGACTAGGGTTAACCATGGAAAACATGTAATTTCATCATAATGTCATGATTCACTATTAACTCAATCATAAACAATCAATATCCACACAATTGGATTCATAATCAACTTAACCCACAATATTGGAAGGAACCGTAACTTGAATTGGGGATTTCATCTTCACAATTGGGGGATTTCTAGGGGACTCCATGGATGAAAGAATCCATGGATAAATAAGCTAACATACCTTGATTATAAATCCTCTCAAAGCTTGCAACAATGGAGTGTTTACTTGACCTATCTTGATTCTTCTCTTCTTCTTCACTTTCTAGAGAGAAAATATTTGAGGGGGAATTGGGTTCTTTTTGGTGAGTTTAAATAATGTATAGGATCAATGAATTTAGGGGTCTAAATTATTTATATAGATGGTCTAAGTAAGGTTAAAACGGCACCACTTAACCCCTAATTAATTCAGGAAAGTTCCATAAGTCAACACTTAACCGATCTTAATATGCCCACTGCCTCACCCATGAGACCACTCCCACGGGCCGTGGGTGGACCCATGAGGCGTGCTGGTAATCCGTAGGTGGTGGTCTGCTACATTTTGGGACCCTGACCCACGACCCCTCACCCATGGGGTGTGGGCCCCCTACGGGGCGTGGGTCCCTTCGTAGGTGGACTGTTTTGGTGTAGTTTCTAGGGTCCTCTTCAAGGACCTTTGGTTGGTCCTTTGGAAGTCGTACCTTGACATTCTAACCCGAAATTCTTCATTCTAAGTACGGGAAGTTATATCTATGACTCTAGCCCTCATTTCAAGCTCTAGTTTAGCCTACTAGTTTTCGGGGTGTTACAATATCTCCCCCTTGGGAACATTCATCCTCGAATGACATTCTAGGCACTCCTTAAGGTCAAGACTCTAGACTAGCAACCCATCATGCATGCAACTCATCTAAATGCATATGAACAAGGGAGGAACTTCATCTCCAAGCGAAACATACTCAATGCAACACAAGGAAGTAGGAACTACATCTAACAACCCAAAATGCAAGAAATTCTCATAACTAGTCATGTTCGAGGAGGAACTACCATCTCCTAGCTATGACATGCTCAACATACACTCATGGAGCTCATATGTAATTTACTCTCAAAAAGCATTCATTTTAGGAGGAATATCTCAACTCCGAACTAAGGCATGCTCGCAATTTACCTCATGAAGTCTATAGGCAACTCATACTCAAGGTTTCACATATCAAGTCACCAAAGGAGCAAACATTACCGGAATCTAATAAAGCATAAAACACATACCGCTAGTCACATCCGGGGGACACTCTTGTTCACCTCTAGCTTAGAGAGAATAAAACCTATTCTTCTTTTGGGCATCCTCATCCGAACCACCATAAGCAACTTGCTTTTCCTCTCTTCCCTTTGTAACACCCTTAAATATTAACCAAGAGTCGCATGTCGATTTACCGTTGCTTAATTACTACAATATGTTTTATTTTCATTTTGGGAACTTGAAGTTTTGTGATAATTGAAAACTTGCTTAACATAAATTGTGATCGTAATTAAAGGTATTGTTTTGGGCTATTTTCGTAATATTCTAATTAGAATTATGTATAACTTTAAAAGGAGGTGAGGGATATATATATAGGTGTATATATATGCATTTTGGGTAGCACACAACTATTTGGGCAGACACCTTTTGGAGACAGTTGTGCATTGTGATAAACATCACTTTTGAGACTATATTTTGACACCTCTTCTAGTCAAATTTGTCTCACCTGAAGTATAAGAACCTTAGAACATTATCTAACCAGTTGTTCTTCAAATTCACAAGAGAAAAACTTGGCCCTTTGGATGGAATTCGAGACACACACTTCATTTTGGTAAGTGACAAAATCTGTTTCTGAACGGGTAGTGTTTGGTATTTTATGCATATCTCTTTATCTAGAACTTAGTTTACAGTGAATAAATATGATTTAGGAAGATAATTCGTAGAACTACAACTCTTATGTTTGTGTAAACTTCTAATTTAGATTTTATGGATTCGAAATATGGGACGCAACATAGGACAAGTTATGTCCAGAGTTCGAAAGTACAAATCCTGTATGGACAACTGTTAGTGTTTTGAATATATCTTTTTGTAAAAAATATATTTTACGGTGATTATTATTTGTTTGCAACCTTAATAGATTTACCTACATCTTTCATGAAGGTTATAAAGTATAGTTTTGCCGTCTTCCATTTCAAATCTAAGTTGCGACATAAGATACTAAGCTGGCCAAAATCACTGTTTTGGGAGCATAGTCGTATTTGTACAGGCTAAGCTTACTTGTGATGATAATCCTGTCTTACTTCGACATTATTGAGATACTAGGAATTAAATAAGTTATTTAATTGTATTTTTAAGGTTGTATATACTCGTGAACAAGTTGAGTACCTCGATACGTTGGTTGGCCTACGGTCTGAACTCGCGAAGTTGTGTTGGACTGTTTCTTTGCTAAAGCACTCAGGTTTGTGTATAAACTTGTACTTGCACTCTTTTAACTGCTGGTATATCTGAAAGTTTATCTTGGTACCTTTTACCTCTTGTCACTTTGCATTGTTGTGTTGAATCCTTTAAGACGTTAAAGACGCTTGTGTAACTCGCCCACTTGTACGGATTGTTTGATCACCTGGAACTCTTGTTGGGACCTTGTCCTTCTTGTGGCTGTGACTTTGTCACTATTGGCATGCCTCTTGATTCGGATCGTTTTTCATCTTGACTCTGGATTTTCCGTCTTAAGAATTGAAGTTGTCCATTTTAAGTATGAACTAGAAAGCCATTTTTAATATGGTTCTTGGTTCTCTTGATTATTGGGCTTTGACCCTTCTTGATACAGGGCGTCGGACCTTCTTGATACCTTCTTGTTCTTGGTGTGACGACATTATGTATATATTGGGCGAGCCTTGTTATTGGATCTCTTGGAAAATGGTGCTATGAGTGTTCTTGACATTTGGATCTTTAAATATCGAACTCGATACTCTTATTATATTGTTTACTTGATTTAATTATTATGTTTCAATGGTGTTGCCCATGAGTTGAGAAAGTAACTTGGTGAATCGGATGGCTCCAAACCTATAGTTTTTACACTACTTAGCTATATGCTTAGCGATAGTGTTTCTATCGTAGGGAATGATCGAGAGGAGGCATGAAGCAGGCCATTGGAGATGGAGATTTTGAGAGCTTTAAGGAAGATCACATTTGCATATAGGCATCTATTTTTGTATAAACTTTGGGACTTGTACATGATCGTTCTTTTGGGGTGTGTAAACCCAAAGTCTTGTAATATATTAATTTACCACTAATTTTGGAATGATTGTGTGAAGCATGAACGACCTAGTTTAGGTACTCAGAAGTTGGTAATATTCTTTTATTGTCATTTTTACTAGTGTGAGGACAATATATACAAAGAAATATCATGAGTTATTGGCTTATATTATTTCGAAAGGGTCGCTACAAGTGTTGGTATCAGAGCCTAGGTTTATGGTTCTAGGACTTTTGCTGTGAATTACTTGTATACTTGTTCGCTTTCGAAAAAGGTTCTATTTGGATCATTTGTTCACTTACATGGTTTATAATATATTATCACATGTAGAGTGCACATGCATCATGTACATGTCCCTAATGCAATGTGATCTTCCCTTTTGAAGGAATTAAGTTATGGCCTCTTCTTCTGACCGACCTATGGAAGCTGATCGTGAAGGTTCGGGTACTTCTGTGCCCCAACTTCATGCACTAGAAGAGGTTGGAGAACCTTTCTCGAATCAATATGTTCCCCACACTTGTGGGTCTGAAGTGGGAAACCATCAGGGTGTAAGAGTTGGTCCACATCCTTCCATAAGCCGTGGTAATCAAGCCATGAATCCTCCTTTTCAACAAATGATTGAATTCTTCCATCACATGGCTGAAGCGATGAATGATCCCAACGTGATTAACTTTGAGAAAATGAGGAAAATGGATGGTGCGGAGTTTGAAGGCACTGTTGATCCCACTGATGTTGAATAATAGCTGGAGCGCATGGAGAGGGTGTTTGAGCAGTTGGAGTGTTCAGATGTTTCCAAATTTAAGTATGTTATTTCACTGTTACAAAAGCATGCTTACGATTGGTGGGTAAGTGTTCCAAATGCCAAGGTAAAACCTCATGTTCTTACTTGGGATGATTTTCTTAAGGAATTTCATATGAAGTATGTCCCACCTGCTTATTGTGATGCAAAGAGAAAGGAGTTCTTGAATTTAAGGCAACGAGGCATATCTATTGCTGAGTACCGACAGAAGTTTCTAAGGCTCTCTCGTTATGCTTGGGGTATTATTAAAGAGGAAAAAGACAAGTGCTGGAAATTTGAAGATGGTTTAAATGATTCCATTAGAGAGAATGTGGCGATCCTGCAACATGAGAACTTTTGTAATTTAGTGTCTGCTGCTTTTACTTGGGAACGACTTGATAAAGAAGAAGCTAGTAGAAATGAAAACAAATTTCGAAAGACTAGACCAGATTTTAGGGGTCCATCAAAAAGGGGAAGGTTTGATAATTCTAAGTTTGGTAGTGATAACAGGCCACCGCAACAAAAGTTTGCAGATCAGATTTTTTACAACTACCACTCCAAATTATGGCCAAGGCAAGCCTCGTGTTCCCACTTGTCTGCAATGTGGAAAGAATCATTATGGTACTTGCAGGAGAGCTTCTGGTGCATGTTTCAATTGTGGGAGCTTTGATCATAAAGTGAAGGATTGTCCTAATCCTAATAATGCTCCTTCCTTGAAAATTGAAGGCTCAATTCATAAGCCTTCTATTAATCCTCCTCAAACTAATAGAGGTGCAAGGCCTAAAAACACCCAAGCAGCAGGTACAAGTGGAGCTAATCAAGATAGTGGACAAAGGGCTATTGCACGTGCTTATGCTATGAGGCAGAGGGATGATCAAGATGGACAAGACGTGGTTATTGGTAAATTTCACTTATTTGGCTTATGTGTGTTTACATTGATTGATTCGGGTTATACACATTCCTATATTTGTTCATCACTTGTTCTTCCTGAAAATGTGAAATCTGTGAAACTTATTTATGATGTGCTGGTTGAAATTCCTTTGGGTTATCAAGTGGTGTGTAATCGAGTTTACCAAGATTGTCCTTTTGTGATTCAAAACCTAGTCTTCCCTGCTGATTTGATTGAAATGCCCTTCAAGGATTTTGATGTTATTATCGGGATGGATTGGTTTTATAAATATCATGCGGTGGTAGATTGTATGTCTAAGCATGTGACTTTTAAAGATCCGACATTTTCACAATCATTGTACAAGGTGGAAAGATCATTGACATCTAGTATTATTTATGTGGCCTTGGCAAGAAAGTTGATGCGTCAAGGTTGTGGGGCATACCTTGCTCACATAGTTGATACACGGTTGGAGAGTCCTTGTATCAAGGACATACCTGTTGTATGTGATTTTCCAGAAGTCTTCACAGAAAACCTTCCTGGATTACCCCTGGAAAGAGAGGTTGAATTTCCAATCGAGCTTATTCCTGGATCTACCCCTATTTCTATCACTCCTTATAGAATGGCTCCGGCAGAATTAAGAGAATTGAAAGCTCAATTGCAAGAAATTCTTGAGAAAGGTTTTATTCGACCTAGTGTTTCTCCTTGGGGAGTCCCTATTTTATTCGTAAAGAAGAAAGAAGGCACTCTTAGGCTTTGCATTGACTATAGACAATTGAACATAATAACAATCAAGAATAGATATCCACTACCAAGGATCAATGACTTGTTTGACCAACTGAAGGGTGCTAAAGTATTCTCAAAGATTGATTTAATGTCTGGATATCACCAACTACGTGTTAGATAGAAAGATATTCCTAAAAATGCTTTTAGAACTCGGTACGATCATTATGAATTGTTGGTGATGCCATTCGGATTGACAAATGCTCCTGCGGTATTCATGGATCTAATGAATCCAGTATTCAAGCCTTATCTTAATCAGTTTGTGGTTGTTTTTATAGATGATATTTTAATATTTTCCAGAAGTAGTGAAGACCATGATAAACACCTGCGGATTATTTTGCAAATTTTGAAGGAGAAAAAACTTTATGCTAAACTTTTCAAGTGTGAATTTTGGCTTGATGAAGTGACGTTTCTGGGACATGTTGTATCAGCCATAAGGCGTGAAGGTGGATCCTAGTAAGATACAAGCAGTTGTTGAATGAAGACCTCCCAAAAGTCCAACCGAGGTAAGAAGTTTCTTAGGCTTAGCAGGATACTACAAAGGATCTGTGAAAGGCTTTTCCATTATCGCCTCTCCTTTGACTAAGCTCTTGCAGAAGGAAGTAAAGTTTATTTGGGATGACAAATGCCAAGAGAGCTTTGAAACTCTCAAATCCTTGTTGACTCAAGCGCATATACTTACTCTACCAGTTGAAGGGAAAGAGTATGTAGTATACAGTGATGCTTCTCATAATGGTCTCGGATGCATTTTGACGAAAGAAGGGAAGGTTATTTCTTATGCCTCTCGGAAATTAAAATCGCATGAACTGAATTATCCTAATCATGATCTTGAACTTGCTGCTATAGTCTTTGCTTTAAAAATATGGCGGCATTATTTGTATGGAGATAAATGTCATATATTTACTGATCACAAGAGCTTAAAATACTTGGGTACTCAGAAGGAGCTAAACCTTCGACAACGTAGATGGCTTGAACTCATCAAGGATTACGACTATGCGATTGATTATCATCCAGGTAAAGCCAATGTGGTTGCAGATGCCTTAAGTCGAAAGTCCTTCGCAAGCATTTCCTTCAATCCTTTACCGTTGCTTCTTGAGTTAAGATCCATGAATGTTTGTTTTACACCTGATTCAAATGGTTCAGTTATTACTTATTTGCAAGTAAAGACAATATTACTTGAACAGGTGAAGGAAGAACAAAAGTTAGATGAGAAACTTGTAAAACTAACCAAAGAAGTTCAAAATGGGGAAAAGCTTGATTTTACATTAACAGAGGATGGTGTCTTATTTTATTAGAACAGGTTATGCGTCCCTAATGATAACTAATTGAGGAGAAAAATACTGAATAAAGCACATACTTCACCATATGCAATGCATCCTGGAGGTACAAAGATGTACCAGACCATCAAAGAACATTATTGGTGGAATGGTATGAAGAGAGACATTGCGGAGTTCATTTCTAAATGTTTGATTTGTCAACAAGTAAAGGCAGAACATCAGGTCCCAGTTGGTTTATTACAGCCCTTGTCGATGCCGGAATGGAAATGGGAGAGAACAACTATGGATTTTGTTTCTGGACTTCCTCGCACCAAAAGAAATCATGATGCAATATGGGTGATTGTGGACAGGCTAACCAAGAGTGCTCACTTCTTAGCAATCAGGATGGATCACTCACTTGTATCTAACCGAGACCCAAGGTTTACATCTAGATTTTGGGGTAGCTTGCAGGAAGCTTTGGGTACTAAGCTAAAATTTAGCACTTCGTTCCATCTTCAAACAGATTGCCAGTCGGAAAGAGTGATACAATTTTTGGAGGATATGCTTCGAGCTTGCATTATGGAGTTTGAGGGTAGTTGGGACAAACACTTGGCTTTGATAGAATTTGGTTACAATAACAGTTATCAATTGAGTATTGGAGTGCCTCCCTATGAAGCCTTGTACGAAAGGAAATGTTGGACCCCTCTTTGTTGGAGCAAAGTTGGTGACAGAAAGCCTGTTGGTCCTGGAATTGTGCAACAAACAGAGGACAAGGTAAATATTATCAAGGATAGTCTAAAGATTTCTTCGGATAGACAAAAGTCGTACACAGATCTTAAAAGGCCTGACATTGAATATCAAGTGGGAGATAAATTATTCCTAAAGGTGTCTCCATGGAAAAAGATTATGAGATTTGGCCAAAAAGGAAAACTTAGTCCCCGATTTATTGGACCTTATGAGATACCAGAAAGGGTTGGACCAGTTGCATATAAATTAGCTTTGCCACCGGAGTTAGAGAAGATCCACAATGTCTTTCATGTTTCTATGCTCAGAAGATATCGTTCTGATCCATCGCATGTTCTTTTGGTTGAATCTATTGAGATTAATCCTGACTTGACTTATAATGAAGAACCTATCTGAATTGACGCTCGAGAAGTAAAGAAACTTAGAAACAAGAGAATCCCCTTAGTAAAGGTACTTTGGAGGAACCATTATGGAAAGGAAGCCACCTGGGAAAGAGAAGAAGACATGAGGACCCAGTATCCACACTTGTTCCGGGACTAGTTTAAGGTAAATTTTGAGATGAAATTTATTTGAGGGGGAGAGAGTTGTAACACCCCTAAATATTAACCAAGAGTCGCATGTAGATTTACCGTTGTTTAATTACTTCAATATGTTTTTCTCATTTTGGGAACTTGAAGTTTTGTGATAATTAAAAACTTGCTTAACATAAATTGTGATCGTAATTTAAGGTATTGTGTTGGGGTATTTTCATAATATTCTAATTAGAATTATGTATAACTTTAAAAGGAGGTGAAGGATATATATATAGGTGTATATGCATGCATTTTGGGCAGCACACAACTATTTGGGCAGCCACCTTTTGGAGACAGTTGTGCATTGTGATAAACATCACTTTTTAGACTATATTTTGACACCTCTTCTAGTCAAATTTGTCTCAACAGAAGTATAAGAACCTTAGAACATTATCTAACAATTTTTTCTTAAAAATCACAAGAGAAAAATTTGGCCCTTTTGGCTGGAATTTGAGACACACACTTCTTTTTGGTAAGTGACAAAATTTGTTTCTGAGCTGGGTAGTTTTTGGTATTTTATGCATATCGCTTTCTCTAGAACTTAGTTTACAGTGAATAAATATGATTTGGAAATCTAATTTGTAGACCTACAACTCTTATGTTTTTGTAAAACACTAATTTAGTTGTTATGGATTCGAAATATGGGACGCCACATAGGACAAGTTCTGTCCAGAGTTCGAAAGTAGAAATCCTGTATGGACAACTTTTAGTGTTTTGAATATATCTTTTTGTACAAAATATATTTTGTAGTGATTCTTGTTTTTTTGCAACCTTAATAGATTTACCTACATCTTTCATGAAGGTTATAAAGTCTATTTTTGCCTTCTTCCTTTTCAAATGTAAGTTGCGACATAAGGTACTAAGCTGGCTAGAATCACTGTTTTGGGAGCATAGTCGTATTTGTACAGGCTAAGCTTACTTGTGATGATAATCCTGTCTTACTTCGAAATTATTGAGATACTAGGAATTAAATAAGTTATTTAATTGTATTTTAAAGGTTGTGTATACTCGTGAACAAGTTGAGGACCTTGATACGTTGGTTGGTCTACGGTCTGAACTCACGAAGTTGTGTTGGACTGTTTCTTTGCTAAAGCACTGAGTTTTGTGTATAAACTTGTACTTGCACTCTTTTAACTGTTGGTATATCTGCAACTTTATCTTGGTACCTTGGTTACCTCTTGTCACTTTGCATTGTTGTGTTGGTATACTTTAAGACGTTAAAGACCCTTGTGTAACTCGCCCACTTGTACGGATTGTTTGATCACCTGGAACTCTTGTTGGGACCTTGTCCTTCTTGTGGCTGTGACTTTGTCACTATTGGAATGCCTCTTGATTCGGATCATTTGCCA
Source organism: Solanum chiquidenum (assembly GCA_029582725.1). Classification (NCBI taxonomy): domain Eukaryota; kingdom Viridiplantae; phylum Streptophyta; class Magnoliopsida; order Solanales; family Solanaceae; genus Solanum; species Solanum chiquidenum. Next base: position 57,865 of record JAJOOS010001857.1, read on the forward strand.
TCTTGACTCTGGATTTTTAGTCCGTCTTAAGAATGAAAGTTGTCCATTTTAAGTACGAACTAGAAAGCCATTTTTAATATGGTTCTTGGTTCTCTTGATTATTGGGCTTTGATCCTTCTTGATACAGGGCGTCGGACCTTCTTGATACCTGCTTGTGCTTGGTGTTACGACATGATATATATATTGGGCGAGCCTTGTTATTGAATCTCTTGGAAAATGGTGATATGAGCGTTCTTGACATTTGGATCTTTAAATATCGAACTTGATATTCTTATTATATTGTTTACTTGATTTAATTATTATGTTTCAATGGTGCTGCCCATGACTTGAGAAAGTGACTTGGTGAATCGGATGGCTCCGAACCTATAGTTTTTAAACCACTAAGCTATATGCTTAGCAATAGTGTTTCTATCGTTGGGAATGATCAAGAGGAGGCGTGAAGTGGGCCATTGGAGATGGAGATTTTGAGAGCTTTAAGGAAGATCACATTTGCATATAGGCATCTATTTACATGAAATTTTGGGGACTAATTTGATCATGTCACCATGGGTTGTAATATAAGTATGTCTATATGTTTGGTTCTTTTGAGGTGTGTAAACCCAAGTCTTGTAATATATTAATTTACCACTAATTTTCGAATGATTGTGTAAAGCATGAACGACCTAGTTTGGGTACTCGGAAGTTGGTAATATTCTTTTTATGTCATTTTAACTAGTGTGAGGACAATATATGCATAGAAATCTCGTGAGTTATTGGCTTATATTATTTCGGAAGGGTCGCTACACCCTTAGCCTTAAGCACCGGGAAATCCCTCATTTTGTGCCCACTTTTTCCACAACCATAACAACCATCCATGTTGGCTATGCACCTACCATGGTGATTCCTTCCACACTTGGTGCAAGTAGACTTAGGAAATGGAGACCCACTAACTCTCTCTTGATTAACCCTAGGGGTATTGGTCAAAGCTTGACCGTAATATCTTTGTTTAACCCTAGGTTGACCTTGTCGCTTGGACTTTGCATTAAAAAAGTTCCCCTCACCGGTCTTTGCTCATTTTGCCTCTCTATTTTTTTCTTTGAATTTCTCTTCCTCCATTTGTTGGACATACACCATAAGACGTGAGATATCCATATCATGAAGGAGCATTGCCATACGACATTCTTCCTACCATGTCGAACACACCCATCAAGAACCTACTCATCATATACCTCGAATTTGCCACCATAGATAGAGCATACTTGGATAGTTGGGTAAATTTCAAGTCATACTCCTTTACACTCATGCTACCTTGCTTAAGGTTAATGAACTCTTCCACCTTAGCTTCTCTCAACTCTTGGGGAAAGAACCTATCAAGAAACGCTAGTTTGAACACTTCCCACTCTATTGGACCCCCTCCTACCGGCCTCCCATCTTTCCATTGTTCATACTACACTTAAGCAACATTTTTCAATTGGTAAGTGGCTAGCTCCGTTTTTCTACCGAAGTCACCCCCATTATAGCAAGTACCTTATAAACCCCATATATAAACTCCTTAGGATCCTCTTCCACTTTGGAGCCATAAAACTCTGGAGGATTCATCCTCATAAAATCCCTCACTCTTGAAGCAGCCATACCCACTATTGGATTCACCAGAGCTACAACCTCCCTATTCACTTGTGTCGTCATGACTTAGGCCAACATTTGGATCACCGACCTAAACTCTGTATTTGTAACATTCTCATCCATAGGGTTAATTGGAGATTGTGGAGCTTGTAAGGGAACCTCTTGATCCACCAAGTTTTCCTCATTCCTTCTAGCATTTGCCCTTGAATTAGCCATATCTCAAAAACCATCGAGCACTAACTAGGAGAAAGACCTTATAGAGTTAAACTCTATGGCACGACTTCAAGAATGAAGAAGTGAGATTTCCTAATCATCTAATAGCTTCCTATTCATAAATGTGGTGCGCTTCACACTTATGAACAAGACTCTATTGGACGTGGTTTTGAGACAATATCCTAGAATCATTCTAAACCTTGTGCTCTGATTACCAAGTTTGTCATGACCTAGGGGTACACCTTAGATGTAGCATGGCATACTAGACCTCGAAAGGCATAACACAAGCCATCTATCATATCATAACATAAAGTAATTAGAAATGATGAAGAAATTTAAAATTGTTTCCATACAATCGAAGTTTCTATAAAATAAAGTGGTAGTCTATAACACTTTGTCTCAAACCATCTAAAACAATTTGAATAAATCTTTGGGACGCAGCCCATACAATGGTCTAAAATATAAAACAAAATACATAAAGGAAAGGTGATCACATCCTCGATGCTATGAGGACTCGCCAAGTCTTCAACTCCTTTTCTCTACTAGAAACCTTGCCACGAGAATGGAACTCAATGTCGTCTGACCCTACATTTGATAAGAATGTAGGCAGGAGTATGCGTTAGTACAAAATGTACTAAATATGATAGCTAGCAAAACAGCATAAGAGCATAACATAAGCGTTAGCCAACATAAAACATAAGCCATAAGCATAAGAGATAACAACATAGTCATAGACATAATCTCCAACATAGAAATAATATAAGCATTAGTCAACATAAGGCATGGTCCATGAACATAGGAGACATCATATTCATAGCTTAGTCCATACTTGGACCTTCATATCATAAGAGAAACACTTCATACTTAGCTTCAAGTCATACTTGTACTGCAATGCACGGATAAGACCCCATAATCTCACCCACACTAAGTACCACCTTATGCCATCATATATACTTACCATCTTCGATCTCATCCTTACCTTATTTTATCATAGACAAGGGAATCTCTCACCTTTAGTCAAACCTATCAAGGAAGGCAACTACAGCAACAATCCAAAGTAGCCTACATCATATGATAGAAACACTTCTTAGGTAACCTGAAGTCATACTTGTGCAATGCATGGATAAAACCCCATAATCCCATCCATACTAAGTACCACTTTAGGTCATCACAATCCTACTTCTTGGTTGGGGACTAGTCCCTCTCTTGAAACCTTGGAACAATATGAGACACTTCGTTAAGCAAATCTTAGTTCCTCATTAATTTGAACCCTATGAGATACTTATTTAAGCATGTCTAAGGTTATTATTATCTTGAACACTTTGAGATACTTCATTAAGCATATCTTGGTTCCTCATTAGTTTGAACCCCATGAGATACTTCTTTAAGCATGTTTAAGTTCTTTATTGTGTTGAACACTATGAGATACTTCTTTAAGCATGTCTTAGTTCTTTATTGTGTTGAACACTATGAGATACTTTCTTCAAGCATGTCTTAGCTCATTTGTTATTTTGAACACTTTGAGATGCCTCTTCTAGCATGTCTTAGTTCATTATGTTTGAACTCTTGGAGATGCTTTCTCAAGCATGTCTTAGTTCATTGAGTGAACTCTAGGAGACACTTCATTAAGCATGTATTAGTTCATTAATGTTTTTTAACACTTGGAGATACTTTTTCAAGTATGTCGTAGTTAATTAAATGCAGAGATTGCTAATAGAAACCCAAATTCCACTAGGTGAAGGCTTCCATCTCATGAGACCTAATTCGGGAAAACATGGAACCTACTATGTGAGAGTTCCCACTTTACTTTGGAAATCCGGACTCAACTAGGTGTGAGCCTCCTTTATCTTGGAAGCCCGAACCCAACTATGTGTTAACCTTCATCTCATTGTCAATATCCATTCAGGGCCAAGCATACACCCCTTAGACTAGTTATTAAGCCTTACTTAACTCATGACTCCTGGAGGGATGTCCTTGACAACCAATCCATGTTCAAGTTATTCTATCACTTTATGCATTCAAACAATCATAAGGTAGATAAGGTGGGAAAAGTACTTCCACAACAATGTTATCTACTAATCTACCATTCTCATATAGACTTTACTCTCAAAGCCTTTTCATACATAATTCATCATATTAGCTTTACTCTCAAATCCCTAGTGATCAACATTCATGACTACAAGCCTTACTCTCAAAGACTTACCTCTATTCACAATATATTCTAGTCACAAGCTTCAATCTTAAACAATTCTAACCATATCTCATCATAAAGAGTCAATCTCAAGCATTACTAGTCATGATCCATCATATATACTTTAATCTCATTCAATTCATGTACATGCCTCTATTCTTGAACAATTACTATATATGTCATCAATTCTAGAAGATCATCTATAAATCCTCAATTTTCCTTCACAAGGCATAAACCCACATTACTTCAATCTCATCAATTATACTAGGGTTAACCATGGAAAACATGTAATTTTATCATAATATAATTTTCACTACTAATTCAATCATAAACAATCAATATCCACTCAATTGGTTTTATAATCAACTTAACCCATAATATTGGAAGGAACCGAACTTGAATTGGGGATTTCATCTTCACAATTAGAGGATTTCTAGTGGATTCCATGGATGGAAGAAACCATGGATGAATAAGCTAACATACCTTCATTATAAAGCCTCTCAAAGCTTGCAACAATGGAGTCTTGATTTGACCTATCTTGATTCTCTTCTTCTTCTTCACTTTATAGAGAGAGAATATTTGATAGGGAATTGGGTTCTTTTTGGTGAGTTGAAATAATTACTAGGATCAATGAATTTATGGGTCTAAAGTCTTTATATTGGTGGTCTAAGTAAGGTTAAAATGACACCACTTAACCCCTAATTAATTCCAGAAAGTTCCATAAGCCAACACGTAACCGACCTAAACATGCCCACTGCCTCACCCACGAGACCACTCCCACAGGCCATCGGTGGACCCACGGGGCATGATGGTCATCCATGGGTAGTGTTCTGCAACTCACATTTTGGGACCCTGACTCATGCCCCCTCACCCACGGGTCCTGGGTCCCTTCTTAGGTGGACTGTTTTGGGGCAGTTTCTAGAGTCCTTTTCAAGGACCCGTGGTTGCTCCTTGGGGAGTCGTCCATTGACGTTCTAACCTGAAACCCTTCATTCTAAGTACGAAAAGTTATATCTACAACTCTAACCCTCACGTCAAGCTCTAGTTTAGCCTACTAGTTTTTGAGGTGTTACAAATTAGCACAGGGATGGAACAAGATGGACTAAAAAAAGGATGATCAGCGAGGAAAAGGTGGAAGAATTCTCGCAAAAAATGCAGCCGAAAGACTATTCAATTGTGAAGCATCTAGAAAAGACATCGGCTAAAATCTATGTGTGGGCTTTATTTATGAGCTCACAACTACACTGACAAGCCTTGATGAAGGCTTTAGACGACACTTACGTGCCCGTGAGTACAAATAGTGATAATATGGCGTCTATGGTAAGCCAAGTAATTATGGGGCACCGCATCAGCTTTTGTGATGAAGAGCTACCCTTTGAAGGCCAATGCACAACAAAGCCCTTCATGTCACTATTAAGTGTCGAGACAATATTGTAAATCGTGTCTTGATTGATGACAGGTCTGGTCTTAATATTTGTCCACTTTTGTCTCTCAATAAGTTAAACTTTGACTTGGGAAAGGTTCACCATAACCAAGTCAACATATGGGTTTTTGATGGAGGACAAAGAGATACCTTGGGAGTGGTGAATTTGGGGATTCTAGCGGAGCCCGCAGAGTTTAGTGTTGAATTTCAGGTAATGGATATCAACACTAGTTACAACTTGCTATTGGGGAGACCGTGGATCCATATGGTCAAGGATGTGCCTTCTACCCTCTATTAGTTGATGAAATTTATATGAAAGGACCACGAATTGGTCATTCATGGTGAGGCAATCCATTCCAATGGGTATGCATTGATTGTTTATGAGGTCTTTAGAGGTTGTGAGTGCTACACGGTGGAGCTAGTGAATGCCACTGGTGATTATTTGGCTTCACAATTCCCTATGCCTTTTGTTTATAAGATGAAAGCCACTGTCATGCTTAGAAGTGGTTTTGAACTAGGTTTTGGATTGGGGAAGTACGTTGAATGAATCGTGAGCCTATCCAGATTCCTGTTAGAGGATCAAAGTTTGGTTTGGGATATATCCCAACATAAGATGATGAGGTAGAAGTGATGAGTAAGAATGTTGATCGGGCGTTTTCCAGGCCAATACCTCACTTGTATCAATCTTTTCCAGTGCGGGAGTATGTCAATGATGGTGGTCTTGAGGAAGGAATCTGGGAGCTTTCGAAGAACTTGATGCAATCCTCGAGGAAGCAACCGAGACATCGGTAATTCGTGATGTTGAACCAGAAGAACAAGTGCCAAATTGTACCTCCACACCACTCTTAATTCCCCGCATGTCTTGGTAGAAAAGACATGTTTTTATGTTTACTTTAAAATAGGTGGTAGGCCGGAAGAGGCCCGAGACCCACCCTTTATGCAATTTTACTTGTTTAAGTTTTAAATTCTCCTGTGATGTTTTAAAAAGGCTAATTGACCTTTGGTCATGGCCAGAGTTTGTACTCCTTTTCAATTTAAATGAAAGCCTCTCTTATCAAAAAATTATTTATTTACTTATCTACTTATATCTTACTTATCTAACTTTGTTTGTTTATGATTTCAGTAATAGTAACTTAAAACCTGCCAATATCATGTCATGTCACAAGGTAAATGAATAAAATGAGGCAGATAATGGTGAATGTGAGGACTATAAAGAAGAGGCTGCGATACCTAAGCATGTTGTCGAGGAGTTAAGACAGTTTGAGAACCAGCACAAGCCAAACCGTGAATCTAGAAGATGGAGAATGTGTCAAAGAAGTTAGAATCAGTGTCCATCTTGCTGAAGCTCAAAAAAGGGACCTAGTTCATTTTCTTAGAGAATACATTGACGTATTTGCCTGGTCTTATTAGGATATGCCAGGACTAAGTACAAATACTGTTTCTCATAAATTGCCAATCAATCCAGATTTCACCCCAGTAAAATAGAAAACTCAGAAGTTAAAGTGTGACTTGAGTTTGAGGATCAAAAAGGATATTACCAAGAAAATTGAGTCCAAAGTAGTGGAAGTGATACAATATATGACTTGGCTAGAAAACATTGATCCGGTATCTAAGAAGGATGAAAAGATTAGAATTTGTGTTGATTACAGAGATCTTAACAAAGCTAGCCGAAAGATAATTTTCCACTGCCAAATATTCACATTCTCATTGATAATTTTGCCAAACATGAGATGCATTCGTTTGTGGATTGTTATGTGGATTAGCACCAAATCTTGATGGATGAAGAAGATGCAGTGAAGACAACTTTCATCACACCTTGGGCAGTGTATCATTACCGGGTAATTCCCTTTGGCCCCAAGAATGTCGGTGCTACTTACAGGAGGGCTATGACAACCATTTATCATGATATGTTTCATAAAGAGATTGAGGTCTATATGGATGATGTCATCATAAAGTCCCGCAAGACTTTGGATCACTTGACTCACTTGAGGAAGTTCTTTGATCACCTGCGTCGGTACAACTTGAAACTAAATCCTGCTAAATGTGCTTTTGGAGTGCCAGCTGGCAAGCGATTGGGATTCATAGTGAGTAGAATAGGGATCGAGCTTGATCCATCCAAGATCAAGATGATTCAAGAGTTACCTCTTTCAAAGACCAGGAAAGAGGTGATGAGCTTCTTGGGGAGATTGAATTACATTAGTTGGTTCATAGCTCAATCCACAGTAGTTTGTGAGCCCATCCTTAAGTTGTTGAAAAAAGAGGCAATGACCGAGTGGACTAGAGAATGTCAAATTGTTTTTGATGCGATCAAGAATTACTTGTCCAATCCACAGGTGGTTTTTCCTCCATGAGAAGGGATTCCATTACTATTGTAAATGTCTGTCTCAGACAATGCATTTTAATGCGTGCTTGGTCAACATGATGAAAATGGGAAGGAGGAGCGAGCAATATACTATCTGAGCAAGAAGTTCACTCCAAATGAGGCCCGTTTCACTCTTTTGGAGAAGGCATGTTGTGCTTTAACTTGGATTGCTCAAAAGTTGAGACATAATTTGTCTTCGTATACTACATATCTCGTCGCCAAGATGGACCCACTGAAGTATATTTTCTAGAAGTTAATGCCGACTGGGAAGTTGGCTAAATAGCAAATGATTTTGAGTGAGTTTGATATTGTGTATGTGACTCGACAGGCAATAAAAGCACAAGCCTCAGTTAATCTCACGAGAATCCTGTTGATGAAGAGTATGAACTGCTCAAAACTAACTTCCCTGATGAAGAATTAGCATTTGTGGGAGAATACATCTTCGAGGCATACCCTCATTAAAGGGTGTTATTTGATGGAGCGGCGAATTGATAAATGCTCAACCACACCTCATCCAATACTGGGTGTGGGCGATCGTAATCTAGTATAAAACCCAACGAAAGGTTGGGGTCGAACTCACAGGGAGCGGTACAAGTTTGAATGCAGTTACGAAGTTACAAATGTAATCTAATTGGTTGTAGGAATAGAAATTTTTTAAAACATTTAGTTAAATTGAAAGGGGTGACAACAAATGTCAGACGGGGGGATTGGATTGTCAATTAACAACTGAAACAATTATGAAAACAGAGGGTTTCAACAATATTGAGAGAAATTCTTGGGATGTGATCGATTATAGGCTAATTATGCTATATGGGTAATTGAAGTTTATTTATAATTAGTTGAATCATTGTGGGTAGGCTAGACTATAAGTGCAATAGTTTTCTCTCGAACAACTATTACGGTTCAGGCGAGTTCTCTCGAACCTCGACAAGCTTAACACTACAAAATAGCCCAAAATCTTAATGTATCCACTCTCTCGAGCCAGATAGGTAGGGGTGAGTTAAGATTCACTCTCTCGAGTTGAACCCATCACAACCCACACACTACAATCATTAATTAATAACCTTGTCTCTAGAACCTCTCTCTCGAGCAGGCCCAGAACACAAAGCTAAAATTGTATTTGCAACTACAATTCATGAATTACTACTCAGCTATTGATCAAACCCACATTAAAAAAAGCAATTAAATCATTAAACAACAATACGCATAAGCTAATTAAGACAATAATCACATGATCATACCCTAAGAATTGGGGTTTTAGCTACACATCATCAAAAGAGAGAAACAATTACCAAATACATTAGCCATGATCTGGGTAAAAGCATCCAAGTCTTTACAATGGTCTAAATTGAATAAATTTCAAAACCCACTTGCAAATCCTCAAATTAAAGCTTCAAAAGCTTCAAAGTCTACAATGGAAACTCAAAAACTCAAAGAAAAACTCAAACTGTCGAACTCAGGGAAATCAGAACTCTTCTTTTAAACTTCATTTAAAATTTCAATTTATAATTGCAAAAATTTTGCTTGAAAGACCATTGGGTGAAGTAAGTCGCGCCTCGCCAAACCAGTTGGGGATCCGCCCTTTGCTCCAATCCATCACCGGTTTGCATAGGCCATTTGTCTTCAGGGTTCTGTGACTTTAGGTGATCAAAGTTGATATCAAGGAGTCGTTCGGCGATCCGCCGACTGCCCATTCATGTCGCCAAGTTTGTTCTTCCCCAAGGTTGGCATGCTAGAATTTTGGGTGATCCAAAGAGCCACTCAGCGGTTCGCCGAGTGCTCTTGGCGATCACCAGGATCATTTTTCTTCACTTCTTCAGCTTGTTTGCTCCTTCTATCCCGGGAGTGTCCTTTCCTAGCTCCTTAGCCTTCATAACTGCAAATCAACAATTTAACATTAGTTTAGAGCATAAATTAGGCATTTGAGGACAGTTAAACTATCAAAACAGAGCCCTAAATGAGTCAAAATTTCAGACTCATCAACACCTCCAACTTAAACTTTTGCTTGTCCTCGAGTAAAACTCACGATCAGTCAGTTCAACAAGGATGTCTACAAACAGTATTGCTTAAGACTCAACATAAATGCACACAAAAAGGTTCAATGCTCAATTGTGCACTTAAAGATTCAAATTATGACTCACCATTATCAAGTGTACTCAAGCTCACAATGCTTACTCCAAATGCAAGTTCAAGCTCAACAAAGGTATTCAAATGTCGTCGCAATAAAGATGATTCCATATTCACACCAAATTTCTCAAAAATTTAAGGTCCCAGAATCACATACAACTCTCACACTCAAAAAGATGAACACATGCATGACTCCACCCATAGGCTTGCCCTTATTTTCCAATCAACATTCGTTTCAGCTCTCTCAAGATCACAAAGGTCTTTTTAGGGCTTGTAATGGGGCTGAGTGTAAAGGTATGATCATTTAGGCTTAGTGGTTTCTACCTTCATGAAGTATGTCCTAAGAATCACTTGTCCTCCTTCTCTTTCACATTCAAACATGTTTATAATCCACCCCATTATTCAACTAAATATGAATCACTAGATACCCCATTTTTTCACTATTTTCACACACTTTATTCACAATTGTTTCTCTTTTTCAGCCTTTTTTTTTCTTTGTTCTTCTTCTTTCTTTTACATAGAGGGGTTCCATATTTTTCAAAACAATCCATCAAAGGGGGATTTTTCACACTTCTTGACTTTCCTTCTTTTTCACCACACCCCCAACTTAGGCTTTTGGCCTAAGTTGGCAATTCAAACGAACCAATACTTCATGAAGGTTATGCGTGATGGGATAAAGAGGTCAAAGTTGTTCAAGTTTCTTCCAAATAAAATGATAGGATCAAAAGGTGCCAAGCAAGGTTCACAATTCTCACAAGGTTGTCCACAAAGAGGTATATTGTCAATTTGGTTCACTCTTCAAAAAATTTGCCTAAGATCATTTCAATTGCTTTCTTCACTCAATCAATTGGACCAACGGGGCAAATTCTAGGTGTCATCAAGCACAATGTTCAAGACAACCTCACCACACAAGGCATTGATACAATTATCAAACAAGACTCCACACTTTCTAGCTAGCGTGCAATGTTCATCACAAGAGACTTAATCGACAATCGGTTAGTCACAATGAGATGCTAAAAGTTCACATATTGCCTATGTAACTTAGTTTGCCTCATCGTAGCCGCACATTCATTTAGTCCAATTAAGAGCACTATTCAAGTCATCAGTATTGACAACAACCGACACTTAAATTTGCACAAGAACAACCACAATCACACACAAGAGGTAGCAAAAAAATTAAACTTGGTTCAAAACCATTTCAACACCATTTTCAAATTAAAACAATGGGCCACAATTTAACAACAACCACAATCCAACAACCAACATATATATAAACCAATAGGCACCAATATTCACAAAAACACACTCAAAATCAAACCAATATTCACAAAATAGCCCACAAGAGGTAGGTATGGAAATACCTCACCCCCAATAAAATACGCAGTTGTCCTCAAATGCAACTAAAAATAGAAACAGTTTAAAAAGGGAACAGAAAGGAGGTCAAGAAAATCATCCTGCCAGGCAAGGCATGGGGTAAAGTCTACATGTCAGAAACTCCCTCTGTCTAGGCATCAGTGTCCGGTGTCTCATCATCCTTGTCTCCACTAGAGCCTACCATAGACGTGTCCTGAAGTGATGCTTGTCTAGAAATCTCAAACATGGCACCCTTCAAGTTAGCCAAGTCATCATAGAATGTCTCCTCACGAACACCAAGTTGCTCCTCATTTATCTCAGCCTCAGACTCAGCAGCAGCATCATCAGCTCTAGTCTCATCTCTAGTAGTAGTCGGAGGCACCTCAGAACAAGCTGGAATATCTGCACTCGATATGTCGAGAATCTTCACCGTCCTAAACATCATCGACATGTTCGTGGACTCTAGCTCGTCCACATCTCTATGCAGTTCGACAATATCGGCCTTCAAGGCTGCCACAACATATGTAGCTCCCTGACCCTTCTCACACTTCTCCACTCGCATAGTCAGGGCTTCCAAGACTAACTTGTGGCCCGCAATCTGAATACCATAATAATTAACATCTCAAATACACCTAATCCAATTCTAGGTGTAGATGATTGTTAACTAGTATAAAACCCACTAAAGAGTTGGAGTCGAACCCACAGGGAGCGATACGTGTTTAAATTCAGTTATGAAGTTATAAAGTTGTCTAAGTTGTTATAGGAATGGAAATTGTCGAAAACATACAAACAAGTCAAATGGGGTGACAACGAATGTCACATGGGGTTTTTAATTTGCAATTAACAGCTAAAACAAGTACGAAAATAGGGGAAACAACAATATTTAGAGGAATTCTCGCGATGTGATCGATTATAAACTAATTATGCTATATGGGTAATTGAATTTTAACAATAATTTGTTGAATCATTATGGGTAGGTTAGGCTATAAGTGCAATAGTTTTCTCTCGAACAACTATTACGGTTCAGGCGAGTTCTCTCAAACCTCGACAAGCTTGACAAGATAAACAACCCACAACCTTAATGTATCCACTCTCTCGAGCTAGATAGGCAAGATTGGGTTTAGGATTCACTCTCTCGAGCTAAACCCATATCAACCCAATACCTGCAATTATTAATCAAAAGCTTTGGTTCCAAAACTTCTCTCTCAAGCAAGCCAAGAACTCTATGCTAGAATTGCATTTGCAACTACAATCCATGGATTAGAGTATAACTACTTATTAAACCTACATTAAAACAACAATTTCATCATTAAACAACAATACCCATAAGATAATTAGACAAATAAACACATGATCACACCCCAAGTATTGGGATTTTAGCTACACATCATAAAAATATAAAAATGATTACCAAATACATTAGCCATGATTTGGGTAGAGGTTCTCGAGTCTTTACGATGGTCCAACTTGAATAAATTCTGAAACCCACTTGCAATCCTAAAAATTAAGCTTAGATATCCTCAAAATCTACAATGGAAACTCAAAAACTAAGAGAAAATTCTAACTCTCAAACTTGGGGATTAAAACTCTCAAAGGGAATTGAGAACTGGTCAAATTTCATTTAAAATTCCAATTTACGATTGACCAATTTTTGGCCTGAAAAGCCATTGGGTGAAATAAATTGGGCATCGCCGAACAGGGTCGGTGATCTGCCCTTTGCTCCATTCCATCGCCGGTTTGCATTGTCCATTTGTCTTCAGGGTTATGTGACGTTAGGCGATCAAGGTTGCCATCGTGGAGTCGTTCGCAATTGACCGACTACCCATTTCTGTCGCCAAGTTGGTTCTTCCCTAGGGCAGGCACGCTGGAACTTTGGGGGGGCTAAAGAGCCACTCAGCGGTTCACCGAGTGGTCTTGGCGATCTCCGGGATCGCTTTCTTCACTTCTTCGGCTTGTTTGCTCATTTTTGCCTAGTAGTGTCGTTGCCTTGCTCCTTTGTCTACATACTTGAAAATCAATGTTTTAACATCAGTTTATAGCATAAATTGGGCATTTGAGGACACTAAAACTATCAAAACAAAGTCCTAAATGAGTCCAAATCTCGGACTCATCATTACCCCCAACTTAAGTTTTTGCTTGTCCTCGAGTAAAACTCAAGATCAATCAGTTCAACAAGGATGTCTACAAATACTGTTTCTTAAGACTCAACATGAATGCACATAAAAGGTTCAAACTACACATAAAATGCTCAATTGTGCACTCAAAGATTTAGATTGTGACTCACCATTATTAAGTGTACTCAAGCTCAAAATGCTTGCTTCAAATGCAAGTACAAGCTCAACAAAGGTACTCAAATGACCTCACAACCAAGATGATTCCATATTCACAAAATTCCTCAAAACTTTACAGTCCCAGAATCACATATAACTCTCACACTCAAAAAAAATACGAACACATGCATGACTCCACCCATAGGCTTGCCCTTATTTTCCAATCAATATTTGATTCATCTCACTAAAGATCAGAAAGGTCTTTTAAGGCTTACTGTAACGGTATGGTCATTTAGGCTTAGTGGCTTCCACCTTCATGAAGTATGGCCTAAAAATCACTTTTTCTCCTTCTCTTTCACATTCAAACATGTTCATAATTCACCCCATTATTCAACTCAGCATGAATCACCGGATACCCAATTTTTTTTTTTTACTATTCTCACAAACTTTATTTCACAACTTTTTCTCTTTTTCAATCTTTTTCCTTTCTTTTTTTTTTTACATAGAGGGGTTTCATCTTTTTCAAAACAATCCTTCAAAGGGGAAATTTTTCACACTTCTTAACTTTTCCTGTTTTTCACCACACCTGCAACTTAGACTTTTGGCCTAAGTTGGCTATTCAAACGAACCAATACTTCATGAAGGTTATGGGTGATGGGATAAAGAGGTCAAAGTTGTTCAAGTTTCTTCCGAGAAAAGGATAGGCTCAAAAGGTGTCAAGCAAGGTTCACACAACTCACAAGGTTGGCCACAAAGAGGTATATTGTCAAATTGTCTCACTCTTCAAAATTCTTGCCTAAGATCATTTCAATTGCTTGCTTCACTCAATCAATAATACCAATGAGGGAAAATATAGGTGTCATCAAGCACAATGTTCAAGACAATACTATCACACAAGGCCTACAATTATCAAACAAGACTCCACACTTTCTAGCTAGCGTGCAATGTTCATCACAAGAGACTCAATCAACAATCGACTAGTCACAACGAGATGCTAAAAGTTCACATATTGCCGATGTAACTTAGTTTGCCTCATCGTAGCCGCACATTCATTTTTTTCAATTAAGAGCACTATTCAAGTCATCGGTATTGACCACAACCCACACTCAAATTTGCATAAGAATAGCCACAATCACATACAAAAGAGGTGGAATTTTTTTTAAACTTGGTTCAAAACCATTTCAATACCATTTTCAAATTAAAACAATGGGCCACAATTTATCAACAACCACAATAAAATCAACCAAGATAAATCTATACTAATAAGCTCCAATATTCACAAAAACACAATAATCAAAATAAAGCCAGTAATCATAAAATAGCAACAAGAGGTAGGGATGGAAATACCTAACCCCTCCCCAACAAAATACGCATTTGTCCTCAAAAGCCACTAAAAACAAAAAATAGTCTAAAAAGAGAATAAAAAGGAGGCAAAGAGAACCATCCTGCTAGGCTAGGCCTAGGGTAAAGTCTGCATATCCACAACTCCCTCTGTCTGGGCATCAATGCCTGATATCTCAGCATCCTTGGCTCCACTGGAGCCCACCAAGGATATGTCCTAAATTGATGTCTGCCTAGTAGTCTCAAACATGGCACCCTCCAAGTCAATCAATTCATTGTAAACTTCCCTCTCACGAACATCAAACTGCTCCTCATCCGTCCCAGCCTTTGAGTCAGCGGCAACATCATCAACTCTAGTCTCATCTCTGGTAGTAGCCGGAGGCACATCAGAATAAGTTGGAATATCTACACTCGGCATGTTGAGAATCTCCACTGTCCCAAACAGCATAGACATGTTTGTGGACTTCAGTTGGTCCACATTCTTTATCAACTCAGTAATATCAGCCTTCAAGGCCATCACCTTCTCTATAGAACCACGAGTCTTCTCACAAATTGTAACTCTAACAGTAAGGGCATCTAGTGCCAACTTGTGATCCCTCATCTCAACCCTAAGTAGGGCCAAGGCAACAGCTATCGCCCTCTCTATCATCCCAGGCATCGCAGCCTCAACTCGAGAGGCACATACATCAGTTGAATGAGTCAGATGGACCATCTTGTATAGCATGGCCTGGGTGATAGGGGTTTGGGATGCAGAAGTAGAAGCAACAGAAGATCTAGAGGGAGGGGTGCAGTAAAAGTGTCGGGAGTTTCAAAAGGAGATGAGCCAGAAGTACCTAATGGCCTACTGGCCTGAGTGGGTACGACTATCTCTGTAGGTAGCATATCAACATCAACCTCTGGGATGTGTCAACCGGGGTTGCCCTCCTCTTGTCAGCCTCGTCACGCATGTACTCAGCCCCTATACACCGAATGTCGGTAGAAGAGGTGGGTGTAACCTCGACATCCATCTGCTCATCTCTCAGAATATAGGCCCGTCGTCACAACTCGGTGATCAACACCAGAAATAGGAGCAAAATTTAGCTCTACTTGGCCCTCATGGCCATCTCTTACTTAATAATCAATCCCAAATGAAACCTCTTCCTAGCTATGATGGACCCAATACAAGCTGCTTTCGGATGGCGGAGAATAGACTCATTTTGTGATGGCGTGATATCAGATAGAAGGGGGGCCAGCCAACCTTTTAAGTCATCCAGAGTATGTGTCTTGACCATGCTCTAGTAGTCATGCAAAAATTGGAAGAGCGTCAAATACAACATTTATGTCATCGCTGCTGCATTTTACCTTCTTGCCTCGGACAACCACAAAATCCACCGGCTTGAAGGCACTAGCCTTCTTCTTTCCCTTTGGTACCAAATCATTATAGGTTGAGTAGAAATCCTAGACCGAAGTATGAATGTATGGGCTACGGGGTTTGGTAAAAACCTCAAATCTGTGGAATCTGATAGTGTCCCACACCTCTGAATGTATGTCCACCACACCATCGGTAGACATTCTCTTTTCCTCAAATATGGTCCTCAATCCATCAGCCTTTAATCATTATTCATGTGTGCTTTTTTGTTGAAACCATTGGGTTGTGTTGAAATCATTATGCATGTGTCCTTTAATTGGCCATTTTTTGCCAAATCAGGGGAAGTCGGAGTACCCTAAGGACATGGGTCGTATATGTCTTGCTTTAATTTCATAGTGTAGGAGTTTAATTTTGATTTCGTGGACTGCGGGCTTGATTTTGTAGTAAGGGGTGAAAACAGGCACGTTGGGCCATTTGGTGAGCTACGTCGAGCTTGCCGAAGGGTTCGGCGATTTCCTTAAGTCCCCTTAGATCGCCCTTAATTACTCTAAATACTTAGTTTTTGTTATGTAACTTTCGGTGACATGCCTGAGCTCACCGAGTTCACTCTGCGACTCACTGAAAGTGCTTCTTGATCTCCCTTCTGCGCCCCTAATTCCTTAAAATACACTGTAACTTTTGGCGAGCTACTTTTAGTTCACCGATTGATGTCGGCAATCTGCCGAATGACCCTGCACATCACCAACCAGCTTTGAATTTTTAAATTTTTTGTTCTGGAACTTTCGGCGAGCCCGAACTGGCTCGCCAAAGTGGTTCGGCGAGTCTTCCTACATTTTATTTTCTGAAATTTTCTTGAATTTTTCTAAGTGTTTCTACATTGTTTTGTAGGAATGGGTAGACCCAAAGTGTCCAGTAGAGACGTACAGCCCCGACAGCGATGCCATTTTAATTAACATCTCAAATACACCGCATCTAATTCTAGGTGTAGACGATCGTTAACTAGTATAAAATCGAACAAAGAGTTGGGGTCGAACCCATAGGGAGCGGAACGTGTTTAAATTCAATTATGAAGTTATAAAGTGGTCTAAGTGGTTATAGGAATGGAAATTGTCGAAAACATACAAACAAGTACAAAACTAGGGGAAACGACAATATTTAGAGGAATTCTCGCGATGTGATCGATTATAAGATAATTATGCTATATGGGTTATTGAATTTTAACAATAATCTGTTGAATCATTGTGGGTAGGCAAGGTTGTAAGTGCAATAGTTTTCTCTCAAACAACTATTATGATTCAGGCAATTTCTCTCGAACCTCGACAAGCTTGACAAGATAAACAGCCCACAACCTTAATGTATCCACTCTCTCGAGCTAGATAGGTAGGATTGGGTTTAGGATTCACTTTCTTGAGCTAAACCCATATCAACCCAATACCTGTAATTATTAATCAAAAGTTTTGGTTACAAAACTTCTCTTTAGAGAAAGCCAAGAACTCTATGCTAGAATTGCATTTGAAACTACAATCCATAGATTAAAGCACAGCTAATGATTAAACCCACATTAAAACAGTAATTTCATCATGAAACAATAATACCCATAAGATAATTAGACAAATGAACACATGATCATACCCTAAGAATTGGGGTTTTAGCAACACATCATAAAAAGAGAAAAACGATTACCAAATGCATTAGTCATGATCTGGGTAAAGGTTATCGAGTCTTTACAATGGTGCAACTTGAATAAATTCAGAAACCCAGTGCAAATCCTCAAAGTCTACAATGGAAACTCAAAAACAAAGAGAAAACTCTAACTCTCAAACGTGGGAATCAAAACTCTCAAAGGGAACTCGGAACTGCTCAAATTTCATTTAAATTTCCAATTAATAGTTGCCCAATTTTTGGCCAGAAAAGTCATTGGGCGAAATAAGTCGGGTCTCGGCGAACAGGTCGGTGATCTGCCCTTTGCTCCAATCCATCGCCAGTTTGCATTGCCCATTTATCTTCAGGGTTGTGTGACTTTAGGCGATCAAGGTTGCCATCGTGGAGTCGTTCGGCGATTCGCCGACTACCCATTTCTATCGCCAAGTTGGTTCTTCCCCAGGGTTGGCACGCTAGAAGTTTGGGCGAGCTAAAAAGTCACTCGACGGTTCACCGAGTAGTCTTGGCGATCACCAGGATCAGTTTCTTCACTTCTTCAACTTGTTTACTCCTTTTTTCTTGGTAGTATCCTTGCCTTGCTTCTTAAGTCTACATACCTAAAAATCAATGCTTTAACATCAGTTTATAACATAAATTAGGTATTTGAGGACACTAAAATTATCAAAACAAATCCCTAAATGAGTCCAAACCTTGGACTCATCATATACTCCCTCATATCAGCCCTAATGGGGGCTAAGGTAGCAGCAATAGCCCGCTCTATCTTCCCAGGCATAGCAGCCTCTACCCGGGAGGCACGCACATCAGCAGATTGGGCCAAATGGCCAATATTTTAAAGCATAGCCTGGGTTATAGGGGGTCGGGAGGCAGAAGCAGCAGAAGAAGATCTAGTGGGAGGGGGTGCAGCAGATGTACTAGAGGTCTCAATAGCAAAAGGTCCAAAAGTACCTGAAGGCCCACTAGCCTGAGGGAGTATAATATCCTCTGTCGGCAGCATGTCAACGTCAACCTCCGGGGAAGTATCCACCAGTTCTACCCTCCTCCTGTTAGCCTCGTCCCATAAACACTCGGCCTCAATACACCAAATGTCAATAGAGGAGGTGGGTGTCACCTCCACATTCATTTTCTCATCTCTAGGAACACGAGCCCATCTGCACAACTCGGTGATTAACACTGGGAATGGGATCGAGGTCTATCGGTAAACCGATGCATGAGCTGAGGCTCCCATGCCCCGCCGACCCTCCGAAAAAGTAAGGGCTCACTGCTTGGCCCTCATGGCCATCTCTTGCTCAATCAATAACCCTAAATTCAGCTTTTGGCGAGCAATGATAGACCTTAGACAGGCTGACTTTGAGTGTTTAAGGATGGACTCATTCTGGGACGTCATAGCAGTGTTGCTGATGAACCCGAACCAATATCTTGCAGCAACATTCAGGTCCTTTTTCTCTATTTGTGCACCTGCCTCTACCCACCTCATGGTGGCATCAAATATAAGGGGTGCTAGCCAACCCTTAAGGTCCTCCAAGGTCTTCTTCTAGACCAAGTCGATGTAATCATGCATAAAGTCCAATGAGCACCCCAGAACAACAATGATGTCTGAACAGCGGCATTTAACCTTCTTGTCGTGAAACGTTAAAAAAATTACAGTCTTGAATGCACTAGCCTTCTTCTTCCCCTTCGGTACTAGCTCACCATAAGCTGAATAGAACTCTCGGACCCAATTGGAAATGTAGGGGCCTCGAGGTTTTGTAAATATTTCAAACTTGTGGAACTTGATAGTGTTCCACACCTCAGGATATCTGTCTACCACACCATCGCGAGAAAATCTCTTTTCTTTAAGAATGGTCCTCAAACCCTCGGACTTTAGTCGGTTGAGTGACCAGGGAGGAAAACCATGTACTGGTGGTGCCGAGACAATGGAGGAGTAGGAGGAGTTGGAGGCACCAGGATCCTAGACGTATCATTCATCGCTTTGGAGCGTAACTCCGCTCTCCGGTCATGTAGTAACTGGCCATCCTCAGGCTCAGAGATAAATGCCTGAGAATTATTTTGAGAATCCCCCTCATTGTCGGATATGGTGAGGTGTGTTTGGTAGACTCCCTCACTATTGGAGCTCTCCTCCGCTGGTATCATAACTACGGGCACCTTTCCCTTGCCTTTAACTCCCTTTGGAGGTAGTTAGTCGCCTTTTCTCGGGAACTAGTTGCTTTCTCATTAATGGTGATTTCACGTGCCCATTTTCGGGATTGTATGTCTCTACCTGCTACCTTGTGTCTAGCCATGCCTGCAAAACCAGGTGAAAAATGTTACAAAAATTTCAGAAAAATTGTTGCAGGAAGACTCGCCAAACCGATCGACGAATCGCCGAACCACTTTAGCGAACCAGGTCGAGCTCGTCGAAAGTTCCAGAACAAAAAGTTCAAAGGGATCAAAGTTGGTCGGCGATATCCAAGGCCATTCGAAGGATCTCCGACATCGTTCGGTGAACTATAGATGGATTTTTGAATGTTACAGAACCATTATGGGAATTAAGGGCGCAGAAGGGCTATCAAGAAGCACTTTCAGCTAGTCGTCGAGTGAACTCGACGAGTTAAGGCGTATCACCGAAAGTTACAGAACAAAAACTCCATATTTTCATAAATTAAGGGCGATCCAGGGGACATTTGGTGAATCGCCGAACCCTTCGGCTAGCTCGACCCAACTCGCCAAATGGCCCAACGTGCCAATTTTTCACCCAGTACTTCAAAATCAAGTCTGCAACCCACGAAATCAAAATTAAACACCTACATTACAAAATTAAAGCAGGACCCATACTACCAATGCCCTCGGAGTACTCAGACTTCACTCGATTTGGCCAAAATTGGCCAATTGACATCTTTTGCTCGTAAAAATGACATCAATCGCTCTATAATCAGGTAAAATTCAACAATTAACACAATTAGGGGTTACTCAGACTTCACCCTGCTAGACCCATTACATTTACAACACAACCCAACCATTTAAACTCAATTATAACAAGCAATGACACGGGAATCATGATTTAAGGCCGATTAATTACAATTTTATTTACGATTAGGTAAAAAACCTACAAAATGATGATCAAAACAACATTACCCATAGATATCAACAACAAAACATCAAAAGCATTTGATTTCAACGACAATTAAGTTTGGGGTTCGGAAAACCAATATTTATGCCAAAAAAGATTTGAAATGCTAGGAAGCAAAGTTATTCCAAAGTCCATCTCGAGCGAAGATTCCAAACACAAAACCAGTAAAAATGCAAGAATAGGAAATGTTAATATTGGTGTAAGAGTACGGGAGTTGAAAGGGTGAAAGAGTGAAGGATTTTTGAATTTAAAACTGTTTGGCCCTTTTAAAACCTTTCCGTTCGCGCCCCAGTCGGCGGAGTAAGTCGTGCTCACCGACCGACTCGGCAATGCACCAAGTGAGTTTTTGGCTCGCCAAGTTTTATAGAACTCCCAACAATTTGGGGGTTCAAATGGCGGACAAAGTCGGGTTCGCCGACCTATTCAGCGAGTTGCCCATTGAGCTTATGGCTCGCCCAGTTTCACAGAATTCCCCATCAAGCTGGGTGGTTCAAACGGCGGTCTAAATCGGTCATGATGACCTATTCAACATGTCTCCGATTGGACTTGTAGCTCGCATATTGCCCATTTTCCAACACTTTTCACTTTTCAACCTGCAAAATCAACACATGTTATTTAAAAGAAACATTTAAAACATCAAAAACTTGGGTTGCCTCCCAAGAAGCTCCTTATTTAATGTTGTGTCACGCTGGAGAAACCAATTCAAGCTTTATTTTTGGGATTGGCCATCGTGTCACTCAGAAACCTCCCTCTTGGCCTTGGGTTCAAATGAGATGAAATTTGACCCATTTGCATTTCCAATTGCTTGATGGACACTGAGTGTGAGGTGACCGTATGATTAAGTGTAGAGACTTCCTCCTTCATCTCTTTCAACACTTTGTCCGACCCTTCTACCTTATTGAGAATGTGTGCAAGAATGTCTTTCATACGACAGTTCTCCAGGTCAGCTCTTTGCTTTTTAGGATTTTGGCGTTCATGAGGTGGGATATATCTTTCCTTTTCACCATCCCTTTCCTTCCAAGTAGCATTACTATTACGTCATTCCCTATCACAATCTCTCCATCCATCATCTCTATTCCAACCTGGATTTCCACCCGGCCTTGGATAGTTTGAACGAAACCCTCCTCCTTTATTTGTAAGGAAGTTCACTTCCTCATTATACAGCTCCTCAAATTGTGCTTTTTCAGGGTTTTCTCCACCTATACCCACAACATTTACACTCTTCAACCCACTACCCATCACATTTTTTGACAATATATCCAGTTGGGTAATCATTTTGGCCATATTTTGGTCTCTCTCTTGATCCTTCTCAATTTTCTCTTTCGTCATCCTAAAAGTGAGAGGAGATACTTTGTCCTCACGAGTGTACCATGCTCTATTGATCTTGGTCATGCCATCAAGGAGTTGAGACGCTACTGATCATTACTAAGATTATTGTAGCGAGAGTGAAGAATTATTTTCCTAGTATTATTTATCCTAATTAATTTGTATTTGTAGATATTACGCAAATTATTGATAATATAGTGAGTGTATTCGTATGCTGAAAAACTAAAGAAGAGAAAATAATAAATATATGACTTTGAAGTTGGATATGACTAAAGCTCATGAGAGTTTTCATGATTTGCTTGTAAGTTAGATTATAAAGTGTATCACGATTGTCGACTCCTATTGGCATATTTAATCTAAATGATAAAATTACAGGGTTTGTTAAGTCCAGTATGGGATTAAGACAAGGTGACTCTTTGTCACTATACTTGTTTATATTGTGTACGAGAGGATTTTCTTAGCTTTTAAATCAATTTCAGAACCGAATAACGCTCAAATCACCATTCAAAACTAATTAAAAAAGTGAGCGGTCTTCATCAATAAAAATATCCAACTAAGAGTCGGGGTCGAATCCCATAAGACAATATAACCACAATTGAAAATATAAAGGCTACCTAGATACTAGCTTAAACCTAGACATGCAAGGTACAAAAATATCAAATAGAAGGCATTTTTTATAACTACACTTCTAACGGGGGTAAAGACGATATCAACCAAGGGATGTATGGGAATTGGGAAAACTTGAGATTCAATCAACACTCAACGATCCATTTCAATTCAATCCATAATCATTCAATCACTAATGGGTAGGCTAGGTCATCGTCAATTACGCTAATTAACTTTCGATGTCAAAATGTTTTATTGCGACATTTTCTTTCGATCAAAATCACACAATTACAAAATAACCCGCTACCTTAACTTAGACCTCTCTTAAAAGGAAGCCTTGCACCCAACAATGAAACCCTAAACTTTCATATTTCAATCTCAAATTCAAGATTCAAAGTCAAGATGTGATTATCAATCTATTTCTCTACTTCATGAGCTCTATTTTCAAGCAACCCACAAAGATCGGAAGCTAAGGTTAAGCGTGCACTCTTACCCTATGAATTCAAACATGAAAACAATATTGAACCTATTTCATGAAATTAACATGGAACCAAGGAATCACAAAAGCAATAGAGTAGTTAATCAAACACCTAAATAACTTTGTCTATTTCTAGCACAAAAGCCCCAATTTTATATAAAACATTACACCCATATTTCTAACAATTAAGAACAAGGAAATGAAGTAAGTTAAATGATATTACTAAATTAGAACACAAACTTCAAATCCACAGCTGAAATGTGAGGCAACTCGCCTTCAATGTCTCAACCCCTCAAAGAGATCTACTTTTTGAATGTGTTTATCTCTCTATAATGTTCTCTCTCTAAAAATTATTCGATGATCAATAATGCCCAACTCTAACCCTATTTTCTGAATTTTGGGTCCAAAGCTTGAGAATTTCTCATTCTGGCCCTGTCTGAAAAGATGTGTTTCACAAAAGCGGCAGGAGTTTCGCAAAAGCGAACTTCGCAAAAACAATATTCACAAAAGAAAACTTTAGTTCGCTTAAGCGACCGCTGCCCTTTTGGCCCAGTTCTCAGAAGCGAACATCGCGTCCTCGCTTAAGTGAACTGTTGACTTCGTTGACTGGTTTGCTTAAGTGACTAGTGCTTCGTAGGTGCGATACCTGAGGCTTATTTTCTGCTAGGTTTTTGCTCTTTTTCAGCTTCAAATCCACTTTTGATTCGTGTTTTCTTTATCAACATCAAAACACCTGGAATAATGCAATCCAAAGCATAATTAGCCTCTTTATCTACTTTGAGTGCCGCAAAATCTTAATAAAAGAGCTCGAAATGAGTGCAAATTCGACACTCATCAAGAATCAAGGGAGAACCCATCAAACCACTTATAGAACAAGTTAATGTATAAAATACTAAGAAATCGTTTAAAACTAAATAAAAGATTAAGCTCTCGTAAAATCAATAAATCATCCTAAATAATTGTGAAATTTAACACCTAGAATCTGAAAGTCATAGTACCGAAACTTTGAATAGTCAAGAATGGGGATGCAACCCCGAGAACTAGATAACATAAACCTAATAATCTAAAATGTCAATGTCCGGGAATATGGACAAAGAAATAGAGAAGAATCCATGGTATCTTGGGAGAGCAGCTCAACCTTGGATTCGAATGTCAAACATTTCTCAACTGAGGTTTCGTAACAACCGCTTGAATATGCCATGTACTCAATAAGAAAAGAGAAAATGCAGTCTCAGTATACAAAACATAGTGTATGTAGTGACCCTCCAGGTAATTTTTATATTTATGCCTTATGTTCATAATTTACAACTTTCTTAGAGAGACCCATGTTTTCATCAATCAATGTTAAATGATCAATCCACTTGCGGACCTAATCAACATTACTCAATTCAGCTTCCTGGATGACTCTCAATGAAGGTATTTCAACATCGGCAGGTATAATTGCTTCTGTTCAATATACTAACTAGTATGGGGTTTCTCCAATTGACGTTCTGAAAGTCATTCTGTAACCCAACAAGGCATATGGCAACATCCCATGCCAACCTTTGTGATTGTCAACCATTTTCCTCAAGATCTTCTTGATGTTTTTGTTGGCGGCTTCTACGGCTCCATTCATTTGGGGGTAATAGGCGGTTGAGTTTCGGTGAGTAATCTTGAACTGCTCACATATCTTTTTCATCAAATGACTATTGAGATTTGCTCTATTATCAGTAATGATGGAACCCGGTATTCCAAACCTACATATTAAGTTGTTACGAACAAAATCAGCCACAAATTTCTTGGTTAATAATTTATACGAGGTTGCTTCCACTCACTTGGTAAAGTAGTCAATGACAACCAAAATGAATCTGTGTTCGTTAAAGGCAACTGGCTCTATTGAACCGATACATCCATTCCCCAAGCTACAAATGGCCAAAGTGAACTCATAACATTGAGTTCGTGAGGTGGTACTCGAATCAAATCTCCATGCACTTGACACATGATATTTTTGCAAAAACTTGCAACAATCATGCTCCATAGTCATCCAAAAATAACCGACCGGAGGATCTTCTTTTCTAAGGTGAGCCCATTCATATGAGTACCACAAACTCCGACATGTATATGTTCAAGAAGCTTTACAGCTTCACTAGCATCTACACAACTGAGAAGACCCAAATATGGAGTCCTCTTATAAAGGATTTCATCACTTCTAGCGCCATACATGTAGTAGGAGATACCATAGTGACTTGGCTTTGAGGTGGGTTCTCCACGGACAATGCCACCTTAAATCATTTTTTTAGTCTTCATCATTTACTCCCCTTTATTTTAGTAGGCACCAGTCCTTTTCATCTGGCTGCAATGCATCAATATGGATCCAATAATCCATTGGGTGCACATTCAGAGATGGATAAAATTGTTTCGTATAATTCCCAAGTGGAAAGTCATATACTTTAAAAGTAGATTGAGTGATCAAGCGGCCCTTCTTGCGCTAACATACATCCAATGACATAGAGTGATGCGTGGAAAGAAATTGTTAGCCATACGACATATCACCTTTTTCTAATTGAACGTTGCATTCTCAGGATAATATCCGGTCTCCAAATACTTCTTTATGTCAAAATACCAAGGCAACCCATCTGGTTCCACTTCAACATGTGAACAATGAACAAACTGTTATTTTACCTCTATATCCATGGAATCAATATAAGTTGTATTTGGATGTTTGATCACTGAGGCAATGGTGGAAAGAACATCGGCCAACTCATTATGTATCTTGAGAGTGTGTCTGAATTCAATCTTGCGAAATATTTTGCACAAAGTTTGTATCAACTGCACATAGGGTGTGATACTTGGGTTCTTTACGGGCCATTCTCCTTGAACTTGATGAATTAGTAAATCTGAATCTCCAATCACTAACAACTCATGGACATTCATGTCGATGACCATTTTCAAATCAAGAATGCTAGCTTCATATTCAACCATGTTATTTGTGCATTTGAATATGAGTTTAATTATTTGGAGAAGAGATTTACAAAAAGAAATTAGATGGAGAGTTGGACATGAAAAAGATATTATGTTTGGAATGATCCATAAATTTCTAATTCAAATGATTTTAAACCGCTCTAGGGACAACCACACGTAAATTTACAATTAAAGGTCAATACTTTTATTGATCGAAAAAATCATATATGAAATATTCATGAACTTCATAGTTCTTTTTGTTCTAATGATATTAATTATATTATGTGAACCTCGTAATCTATTATTGTTATTTCAATTAAAATTGTATTTTACCAAATCAGGTAAGTACGAGGTTAGATCTAATTACCATCTAGCCTATCTCATTGTAGTGATGTGAGTACTAATAGGCCTCAATTCAGTTCTCATTCTTTCCCAAAATCTTTCTAAAAAAAAAATTTGGTCCCTTAAAGTAAAAAAAAATATATATTAGAAAATACATTTTGAATGTCTTACTAGTTGACACTACCTTTTTAAAGAGATTTACATATATTTGTGATGCTTGCAAGGTGTGTAGTTTAGACATAGAAACAGTTGATCGTATATGTTTAAGGTTTGAAAGCTCATTTAATGTGAAAATTGTGTCCAATCAACTAGCCTGATTTAGAAAATATTATAAATTTCTTGAGTTGGTGGCATGCTTTGATCACAATACATATCATTACACTAATTTGATTGAGCTACTTAATGTTTGTTTAATGACAACTATGTAAAGACTTTGTTTGATTTTCATAAATATACAAAACCAAATTTAGCATATATTATATGGGTTCTCAAACCCCATTAACTTTTGCATCAATCTTGTATTTCTATTGAAAAATTCTGTTAATATATCAAAAAAAAAATTGAACCTATTAATGGAGTACATTGTTGGTCTAGTGGTAGAAATGAACCGTTAAAGCTTTGTTATTCTTTTAGGTCAAGAGTTCAAATTCCTTGGGGACCTACAACATTCAAATTCTAGATTCCATCAGTTTTGTCTTTCAAGCTTGATAGAATTAGGGATGGGAATATTACTACGATACAAGATGAAATTGTTGGATTCTAGATTCCATTAGTTGTCTTGCAAGCATAATAAAATTAGCGAAAAAGGGCAAAAATTACCCTTGGACTATCTGAAAAGGTTTAAATATACCTCTTGTTCATCTATGTGGCTAAAAATACCCCTCAATCCACCTTTTGGCTTATTTTTACCCTTAAAACTAACTGCCATTTTATTATTATTATTGTTGTTGTTGTTGTTGTGTAGCCATTGCAGTTGTCCTCCTTCTAGAGAGCTACAACTGTTGAACTTCCTTTCCAAGGATCTTCCATCTTCTAAGCCTACACATTCAAATTCGTACCACTCTTTCATTTCTCTGACCAACTTTTGGAAAGAATTTCACTTACCAAACTTCAAAAAAAATCCATGTAAAATAATGCATGTCTAAACACAACTTCAAGTTTCAAAAGTCATGACTTAAAAATCTACAACCAAAATAACTTTTCAAATTTGGTACACTTTCAGGCACTATACCAGTCGAGCTTTAATGTTGTCCGATTCGTACCGTTTTGCCCCTGTCAGTAGCAAAGCTAATGTTTTTAATTCAATCCTCGAACAAGTTGGTATTAGTGAATCAAACACCTTCAACCCTGAATTTTCAGTAATTTGGAGCTGAATTTGATCCAATAGACATTCTTTCTAGTTGAAAAATCTCAGCGTCAAGAAGGTGCGACGAGATTGATTGCGGACTCTGTCTCTTGCTGCTAAATATCAAGCATGTTCAATTGGGAATTGTACAAAAAGTAGAATTGAGTCATGTTGGGTTGTGAAAAATATGATGGGTTGGAAATTTAATTAGTGTTAACCAATAGAGAAATGCCACATAATAAATAATAATAATTAAAAAATGGATGTTTGTTTTAAGGGTAAAAAATAGTCAAAAAGGTGGATTGAAGGGTATTTTTTACCACATAGATAAACAAGGGGTATATTTAAACCTTTTACCTTTTCAGTTGGGGCGGCCCAAGGGGTGTCATGGGACACGACTTCGTCAGAAATTTTTTCTATATATATATAATTAAAAACAGAAAAAACAAAGATATATAAAATACAGTGTTAAATTTTGATATCAAAATGTGTGCAGCTCAGTTGGTCAAGTGTTTCAATTACTAATCGAATCCCCCAGGACAATGTTTTTTTTTCATACATGTAAAGGAGCTTCAAGTTGTTTGATATATTTTCTTTTCTTCTTTTATTTTTTATTTTTTCTTCTTTGATATTTTATATATTTTTAAAAAAATTCAACACTATTATTTTAAATGAATTTATTTTCAAAATAAAAATTTAAGTTAATATTTTATTTTTTTTTACTATTGAAAAAGATATATAATAGTATACATGAATTGTTTGTATATATATATATATATATATAGCTTATACCAAGCTCTTATTTACATATTACCCAAGGTATTGTATATCACTCAAAGGTGCCGATTTTAGTGATGCATTAAGTATGCCTTTCCAGATCAAAAGAAAAGATCTATTTAAACCAGGTAATCATATAATGAGCATTTATTATCAAGCCCTTTATACGGTTACAAACTCCAATTACGGAAAGATATATAAAAATAAAGAAATGATCGAAATAGATCAAGAATGTGCAGGAATAGGCTTCGCTCTATGACCTTAAAGTTTTCATTGTAGAAACGTTTAAGAATGAGGTATCACGCCTTTATTCCTAATGCTCCTCTCTTACTGCTATCAAATATTTTGTAATAATATTCCTCGAATTCACAAGTGTATTCTTGAATATAACTCATTTTGCAGATTTGCAAATTATTTCCACTTTTTTTTAAACTGTGTTAGTCTTTCTTTATCTCCTGTGATTCCAATCATTGATATATTATTTTAATTAATATCTTAATCTTTAATTAGAAAGGATTTTGCTAAACTAGCTTCGGATCCATTGTCGATTTGACAACAGGTTGTTAATTTAGTATCATAGAGTGTTATTTCTATGAATACTGATACCCTAAAAGATGTTTCTTTGGGCATTTATATTTTTGGCATGAAACAAGTTTCATTTTTATAGCCTATTTATATTCCTTCTTTTCCTATGCTATAGTCATTTAGGCTTGTGAGGAATAGGTTTCCTAGAATAAGATCATGATCACTTTCGTGATTAGTAATATAACAAGGTACATTTATCCTGATTGTGTCTAATTTTATTGGTACTTCTATCATTTTTTTACAGTTGTAAATGTTGCCTTCAAAAGTTTTATACGCATAAGTAGCTCCTTCGTATATTGGAAAACCTTCTAGGATAATACCATTGATATGATTAGCTGTAGCGCCCGTTTGTATAAGTATTTCTTGTTTTATCCATTCTGATCCATTGAAAAAATTTCCTAAGATTTTAGAACTGTTAGACTTTTCAACAAGACTCTTATGGGTATATCTATTAGATAAATTTTTCTTTATGGAATTTCTTCCATATTCTATAGAAAGTCTTGGGTTATTTATATAATTTCCTATTTCTTATATTTTTCCAAATCGAATTTCATATTCTTCTGAAATTTGTGCATGTTGAATTTCTGCTTCTATAATTCTTGCAATTCCTGCACATTCTTGATCTATTTCGATCATTCCTTTATTTTTGTATACATTTCCATAATTGGAATTTGTGACTGTATACAGAGCTTGGTAATATATGCTCATAATATGATTACCTGGTTTAAATAAGTCATTTCTTTTTATTTGAAAATGTAAGCTTAATGCATCATTAAAATCTGCATCTTTAAGTGATATACTATATTTTGGATAGTATGTGAATAGGAGTTTGGTATATGCCAAATTTCCTTCTACTATACCAAGATTTCCTTCTCTTGCATTTATGAATCTTTCGTCTGAAAAGTTTATAACAATAGGGCAATTAATCCCTTCTTTAAAAGTTGATTTGACTAATATTTGGATTCCTCCCAAATGTACATAGTTCATCTTTTTTCGTTTCCTTTCAGGAATTTTCCTTAGGATTTGTTCGATCATCGGTTTTGTTAACAGGTTTAATTTATGTCTTCCTGTTGTTTGGGTAATTTCTATTACCTTTTCTATTTCCTGGTATTCATGATAGGAAATTTTATTTCGTGCAAACATTCTTTGTAGTTTGCTAAACATATTATCTTCCATTTGGAGATTTAATTTTAATCCTTGGATTTTCTTAAATAATTCTCCATCGAAAGTTTCTTTTAGGGCATATCCCCTTTGATCTTCTTCAGTTTCTAGATTTTTAACTGAATTTTCTTCTTCTTGTATTACTTTATTCATTTAGTCAGATTCTTCTGAACTAGTTGAATATTCTTCATATAGTTTTTCATAAATGTCATTACTTTTTATTGATGTTACAGATTCTAAATCCGAATCAATTTCAAGTCTATCAATTTTAGATATTTTTACTCTTTTCTTGTTACATTCGTAACTTTTATGTCCTTATTCGCCACAGTTATAGCATTTGCATTTTTCTGTTGGCTTAGTTCTTTTAAAGTTATTTTTCTTTCTATAATACCTTTTCTTAGGTATATAATTGTATTTAGAAATATTTTTCCTTTTAATTAAGCTTTTCTTTAGCTTTCTTCTTTTTTTATTTAACTTGTCATTGCATCCCCATTGGGTTGCAACATTTGTATCCAAACAATATATTTGAGTGTTTATTCTTTTGGCCTTTCTTTGTATGTTATAAGTCATGCAAAGTTGTCCTAGCCTGTTATTTAGAAAGGATATTCTTTGTCCAAGAGTATCTCCTTCTTTATTTTCTTTTTCATATTCCTCCCTGAAGTATTTGGCCCAAAAGCATGGTAGTTTTTGATAATATTTTTCTAGGTAAGGTAACATTTCCTTATTGCTATCAAATATTTTTTAATAATATTCCTCGAATTCACAAGTGCATTCTTGAATATAACTCATTTTGCAGATTTGCAATTTTTCTAGTTGCTCCTTAGCAATTATTCTCATTTTTTCTCTATTCTTTGTGGTTGTTCCTTCGCCACCTAAGAATTCATTTCCTATATATTGGACTAAGTTTTTTATTTCCTCTTGAAGAGATATTCTTAATCCCTCAATAGTGTTATTTCTGATGATTCCTTTTGCATCATCGGTTAATCATGTGTACCAGTTGCTTACTTTTCCTGTAAAAGTGTTTATCATGATAATATATTTTTCTTCTTCTGTATAATTTATTCCTTTTCCCATTAGAAAGAAAATAAATATGTTTTGAGACCATATATCTAGGTCTATTTCGGGTTCTCTTTTACAATTTAAATCCAAAAATTGGGTTGATCCTACATCTCCTGTCTGGAGTCTATTAGGCATGTATTTTGCTTTATTGTTATTGTGATATTCACTACTGAAATCTTTATGTTTTTTTGCTTTTGGTGCAAAATTTTCTTTTATATTTTCTTCATCATCAAAGATTTCTTTTTTCATGGAGTTTTCTCCTATTTCAAACCTTCCTTGAGGTCCTCCTGTATCACCTTTGTTCATAAGAACTTTAACTTTTGATCTGAAAGATCAAGGTCTTGTAAAGCAAAAACTAGTTCATCTAGTTCATTCATGTTTCTACTTTGATTTTATCTATATCGGTTGTATCTTTAGATTGCTCTAATTCTAAAATTTCTTCTTTATTTTTTTGTTTTTCCAAAAAGTCTCATCAAAACTTCCTTTTTGATATGAACTTATATTTGTCGATTTTTCAATTAAGAGTTCATTTATAAATTTTTGACTTATCCTTTTGTCAATTTTTCAGTTTTTTCTATTATGTTTGTTATTCTTCCTGGAAGATATTCTTTAAGAGATATTATTTCTATCTATATTAGTTTTAATTTTAAAGATATTTGTTTATGACTATCTATTAAGTCATTTAATAATTTTATTACTTCTTTTAAGTTCATTTATTCTGAAAAATAATAATCAGATGTATCCATGTAGTTTCCTACTATTTCTTTGATACCAAATAATATATATTCCATTGGATATTCTTATTTATATTTTTCATCATCGATGAGTTGTATTATAAGTTCGTTAGATCGTTATTTAATTCTTGTAATACAATTAGTATTGTTATTAAGAATTTATCATCTATTTACCACATTTGATGATAACTATTTATTTTGATCATATGGCTCTGATACCATTAATTTTGGCTGTTATGCAGAATAACAGGGTATGTGGAATTAAATGCAAATTATGCAGTGTAAAGAACATGTCTTTTTTAATATGCCTAGGGCATTTTTGTATTCAAAATATTCTTGTATTCTAAGCATTTTCACCTCATGTATATCTACTATGAGTTTTATGGATGTTAAACTAGTATTTAAATATGTTTTTTCCATTTCTGGAATTTGCTTTATCTATATGATGTAATGCTATGCGGTGTTTCCACACTCTTTTTCTTACTAAATGTAAGTGATATTAAATGTCTTTCAACATATTTATATGCTATATGCAGATATCCTAAATAAATATTGTTTAAACATGATTATGTTTAGATTTAATCAGATACATTTGGATTCCCTATACGTACTAAGTATTCTTTATATGCTAAAATATATTATAAAATATAATATAATTTGTTTTTGATAATAATAACTATGAAATAAAGATTTTAGCGTGTATACCTTCCTCCTTTTTGCTCGATGAATAGTCCTTATCACTACCTCGGTAGTTCTCCTTCAGGCTATGAATAATATTTTCGCCTTTGCGACCTCAGTCTTACGGCTACTTCCTTATTGTTCCTCCGTAGGGCTGAAGATCGCAACCTTCACTTACTACTATTCATGAATTTTCAAGAAGAGAGATATAAAAACCAAACTTTTTATTTCATAATATTATTATCACACACAAACCATATATATTTTACATATATCTAAGACATATTATAAAATACTTTTCCCTGGCGGGAGATGTTTTTACTCACTCACAGAGGTAAACATTTTTCTCTAGTGGATGTTTTAAAGAAAAGATAGTTTGTCCCTTCTAAATGAACTTTTTCTCCTTTTATAGATACAAAGAGGGACTAAGTATTACATTCTTGTTCTGCAGGGGCTTCCTTCAAAACTTTTGTATTTCTTCTTTCGTCCTTCAATCATCGTTGTGAAGATGTTGATGGCCGACCTGATGTGATATCTCTTTTGACTAAAGAGATAAAGAAGAGAAAGAGATAAGATGCTCTTTCATCTTTTCTTCTTTTGTCTTTTTTATGACGTAAGTGCATACGCCATTTGTCTTGTCTTTTCTGAACTTTACATTTCTGTTTTTACAGCTGTCTGATTCCAGCTGTGGTTTTAATCAGATTTTTCTCCTGGTACTGAATGTTTGTGGTCTAGAAACTTGCAAGCAGCTTCCACGTTTCTTCTGTTGCTTCTAATCGATGAAGCTCGATATCAAGGATCTTCTCCTTCAGTGTTTTAGATTTGGATTTTCCTTTGGTCAGTAAAACCCAATCATGATCATGGTCTAAGACTTTAAAGTCTTCAATGTAAAAACGCTTAAGAATAAAGTATAGTGCTTTGATTCCTAACACTCTTCTGGTTTGTATCCACTTTTTATTTAAATGTGGAAGTTTTTTATCAACTCTTGTGGCTTTAACATTAAAATCTTTTAATTTTTCCACGGTTATGTAGTTGATTGTTGGAAAATGTAATTGCAAATCCTTGCTTTCCATACTAATGCTAAAGAATCTGCAGTAGACTCCATCTCCTTGTGCATAGTTTTTAACTGAATCTTTCAGTTGTTCGGGTAATTTGGATATTTCATATAGGTCCGGTTTAGCATAAACTTGGTCTAGATATCCAAATTCAAATAATTGAGCTGTAAAGCCCGGAGATCCATTTGGGAATTTTGTAATTCTAGGAAACAAGCTTGTTGTTCCTAAGACTCCAAATGTTTCTCCACTTTGTTCTCGGAGGTTGTAAATATATCTTGTAAATGCAAGATATTCTTCTTCCTTTGGATTTTGTTTTTCCACCTGAAAATTGAATATATTAAAGTAAATGACAATTTTCTTGCAGATTTTATCTCCAAAAACGTCCAATATGAACAATCGGATGCAAATCCTGGTAAACAGGATATATGAAAAAATTCAAAAAATAGATGAATCTATTGATAACAAAAGCCAAAGGCTATTCAAAATCAGAGATGAGATGGCAAGCTTGTCCGAACAAGCTAGAATCATGCAGTATGAGATTAATCAACTCAGTACTGAGCAAGCGAAAACATGAGTGAATTTTTACTCTTGTGTGAACATTTGGACATTTGTCCAAAACGGAATTCAAATCCAAAAGGGAATATTACTCCCAACAAAGTGGCAGGAGATGTCCCACTAGCACCTAGTGCCCAAAACATCTCAATGGTAAGCACGAATATGCCGAATTCTAAGTCGAAAGACGAAGGAAAAAGCCGAGCAAGTGATGCTTCTTCTTCGAAAGAAGGAAACAACACATCCTCAGCAATAGCTGAAAAAATTATCTCTGAGAAACCAGAAAGCAGTGGTAACAAAGTTCCATTAGGAACAAAAGTTTTTTTTTCTTTTCAGGTTGGCAAATAACATCCTAAGGAAGAAGAATAACTTGCCTTTACGAGATATATCTATAATCTCCCAGAAGAAAGCGGAGAAACATTTGAGGTTCAAATTTATTTTCCTCTCTCATAAATATAGAATTACAAGGTCAACGAGATCTAGCTATGGAGTTTGAAATATCTTCTCCATGTGCCAATGCCTAAAAATAAGTTTTTTTTTCTTCAATTCATAAATGTAGAACCACAACGTATGTACACCCATTCTTTTCACTTTTCTCCAACAAGGAGAATCATGAAAATATTTTTCTCCTTCACCATTACATCTTACCCTGAAGATTTAGAAAATGCAAAATTTTAAGACCCAATTAATCATTCAAGGATCACTTTTATTTATTTTTAAGAAATTTACATCACATGATACATAGCATAGTTAAAATCATCTGAGTGGCGGAGCAAGTAATCGTGAAAAGACCAATTATTTGGTCACTATGAGGAGTAGGGTTTTTTTTCCCGGTAAAGAGCATGAGGGTTGATACTCAATTGCGAATTTAACCTAATTAAAAGAAAAAGTTTTAAAAAGTGGATCCACTGAACCTAAAATAAATATAAATAGGAGGGTCGAGGGTAGGAGTGAAAAAAAGAAAAATTTTGAAGTAGAAAATATGTTTTAAAAACAAACTTAATTTTTTTTGGAGGGGGATGGGGGGCTGGTAGGGGGGAGGGGTCGAGGGTAAGGGATGGGGTAAAAAAATAAAAAAATGAAATTGAAAATATCTTTTAAATACAACTTTAAATTATGTTTTTTTGGGGGGAGGGGTGGTAGGGGGCTGGGGTAAAAAAATAACACATTGAAGTTAGAAATATTTTTTAAAAACAAGCTTTAATTTTTTATATTTTTGGGGGTGGTTTGGGAGGCTGATTTGAGGGGAAGGGCAAAATAAATTGATTATTTCAACAAAAAAATTATAATTTGAAGTTGGAAAAGAATTTTGAAAAATATTTTTCTTAATTTTTGAAGGAAAGTCATTTTTCTTAAATTTAAAGAAGATTAGTTGATTTGAAAAATATTTAACTCAACCAAACATAAAAAAATTAAAAAATATTTTCCTTCGTACCAAATTCACCCTTAATTGAAAACATTTTCCTTGGTACCAAACACACGCAAGAGAGAGTAGACGTGATGAAACAATCATGAATGAAAAATCAAACGTACAATGAATGATATTTGTGAGCATTTGACTCTGGACTCTAGAATCATTTTATAAAGAGTACCAATCTCACCTAACTTGTCATAGTTTTTGTTTTTTGTTTTTTCGTTTTTGGTCTGATAATAGCATCCCAAACTTCTCTCAGCTAAAGTCTCATTTCTCTTCTTCAGACTTAAAAGGGGCCGCCGCCGGTGAAATCGCGTTTTCGACACTCTCGACTCAATGGCCGTTCCAAGCTGTGCTAGGGCATTTCCGTCCTTCCAATGCCGTTCCGATCCCGACTTCTCCGGCGGCGTTCCACGTCATGACCTCCCTAACGCCGGCGTTCGTTTTTCAGGTAAGGTGAACTCGTTGAGTCGTGGATCTTCGGTTCACGGTATGTCTTCTCTGATCCTTCGCTTCCCGCCCAACTTCGTAAGGCAGCTCAGCGTTAAAGCTCGAAGGAACTGCAGTAACATCGGTGTAGCACAAGTTGTTGCGGCTTCCTGGTCTAATAACCACGCTTCTCCTGACTTTACTCCCGCGGCTAAGGCCGTAGATGCCGCCGCCATTGCTCCTTTTGATATTACCACAGGTGATGAGGAGGAAGATTCGCCTCGTGCTGATCGAAATGTACAGATTGAGGATTTGACAGATGTCAAATATTCTTCATTTTTGAGTTCTGATGGGAGCATCGCAATTCATGCCGGTATGCGTTCTAGCTTTGTATTTTCAAACTCCAACGTCTAGTTTTTCTCTTCTGTCGTGGTTTGTGGATTTACTCCGATATATTACAGATTATATATACTTGATACGAGTGTGGGATTTATATCAAGGATTCTTTTAGCTGATCGCTGATTGATCTATTTACTTTTCTCCAGGTGAAAGGTTAGGACGTGGTATTGTTACTGATGCAATAACTACCCCAGTGGTTAACACATCTGCTTATTTCTTCAAGAAGACTTCTGACCTTATTGACTTCAAGGTATTTGCTTTTATTGGGCCTTTACTTTCTTGTGGTTTATGACTTATAAAATAGGTTCACTAGCTAATTCTGGTGAAGAGCTTACACCATACAAACATGAGCCATATCAGTTAGAGGAAGGCAAGTGATGTGCTTGGTCAATAGTCAGCTCAAGTGAGATATTATGTAGTAGTTTTGGGAAGAGAGAATGCCAAAAAGTATATTTTTGGGCTTAGTTAAATTTGTGTTTTTGGTTTGGTTCTTATTTATGATATACTTTGACAGGAGAAAAGACGTGCAAGTTTTGAATATGGGCGCTATGGGAACCCCACTAGTATTGTTGCAGAGGAAAAGATAAGGTGGGTTAGTGAAGATGATTTTTCTTTCCCTTCTCCAGTTCTTTTATGGATTGGTAGTTAAGAAGTAATGCATTATTTTCTCTGCTGCAACAGTGCACTGGAGGGTGCTGATGCAACCTTGTTAATGGCATCTGGAATGTGTGCTAGTACTGTATTGTTGTTGGCATTGGTTCCTGCTGGTGGGCATATTGTAACAACAACAGACTGCTATAGAAAGACCCGGATATTTATTGAGACAATACTGCCTAAAATGGGAATCACGGTATTTACTTATTTAAATGCTTAAGATACTTGAAGTTAAGTTGGAAAGCATAGGATATTTCAGTATTTCTTGACACAAGAAGAAAATTGGGTACAAAACTGAAAAGTTGGTATGCTTTATATTACTCGTGAAAATAAATGGTAGAAATGAGTTCAAATTTCCACGAGGTCTCTCTAGAAACTGCTGTTTATCATTAATTGGGCCATAGATTCTCATTTCCTTTCTATATAGATAATTTATATACCCAAGTCTAAGAAAAAGTTCTGCCACTCTTCATCCTTTTACACTTTCTAGTTATATAATCTCATTTCCTTTATCCATTGCAGGCGACAGTCATTGACCCAGCTGATATTGGAGCTCTAGAGTTTGTGCTAAATCAGAAGAAAGTTAGTAGGCTGCTTATTGAGTCAACTGTTTTGAATTATATCTATAGAATAACATCCCCAATAACTTGAACCTTTTTCCATACAGGTGACTCTTTTCTTTACCGAGTCTCCAACAAATCCATTCCTGAGATGTGTTGACATTGAGCTTGTTTCAAAGCTTTGCCATGAAAAAGGAGCATTAGTTTGCATAGATGGGACGTTTGCAACTCCTCTTAACCAAAAGGCCCTTGCTCTAGGGGCTGACCTCGTTGTGCACTCTGCAACAAAATATCTTGGTGGCCACAATGATGTATGGTGGTGTCAAATCATGTTTTAGCAATTCAAATGACTATGCCACCACACTAAAATTATCAGACTGACTGCTAGACAATTCAATTTCTTGCAGGTTCTTGGAGGTTGCATCAGTGGTCCTGATAAGTTAGTTTCAGCAGTTCGTACCTTGCATCATATCCTGGGTGGTGCTATCAATCCTGTGAGTTGCGTTGATTGAACTCTCTTGATATTTTCCCCGACATTTTATGCTCTGCCGGTTTGTTATGCAAGATAAAACCCCCAAACAAATCATCAGAAGTAATCCTCAATTCCATGTGCCTCCTGATTGGATTGCCTTTTATATTCATCCTGAAACTCTCACTATTTTAAATAACTAAGGTAAGTTTATAGAGTAGAAACAGAATCAAGAGAGTGCTGGTAATGCATCGCCAAAAGTATCAAACCTAGCAGAAAACCCTCACTATTTTAAGAGAAGAAGAATTCACTCACTGTAGTGTAGCTAAATTTAGATTAGTTTTGGCTTGTATTTTATTGACGCATGATTCAATTTTCCCATGTATCAGAATGCTGCATATTTAATCATCAGAGGCATGAAGACGTTGCATCTCCGTGTACAGCAACAGAACTCAACTGCACAAAGGATAGCCGAAATTTTAGAGGCTCATCCAAAGGTATTCTAAGCTCTCAACGTCTTCAGTTGAGCGTGGCTTGGATTCCACATTGTAGTACACCATAACTGCCTAAACTAATTTTCAAGAGATTGTGTATCTATGAGAAAATAACGGAGTTCAATTTAATGTCTATTAAAATAAAGTTGCAATATCGGAAAGCCTATTACATGTAGCAGAATCTACTTATAGGTAATATGCTTATTTTAGACTTAAAAGTGTGTCGACCAAAATTAAGGTATGAAAAGTG
Organism: Solanum chiquidenum; assembly: GCA_029582725.1. Classification (NCBI taxonomy): domain Eukaryota; kingdom Viridiplantae; phylum Streptophyta; class Magnoliopsida; order Solanales; family Solanaceae; genus Solanum; species Solanum chiquidenum. The sequence goes on from JAJOOS010001857.1 coordinate 97,170, forward strand.
GCCAGTCAAGAAGTTCAGTCTCTTTTTTTTTCATTCCCCTATTTTTTCATTGTAAAATATCGGATAAGCTGGAGGCATGCCACTTTTTGCAGCTTAAGATCATGCTTTCAATATCACAGAACTGCATTTCTTTTGCAGGAATGGGTTGATTCTATTTTACTTGCTTACTTCTTTTGTTAACCAAGATGGACAGTTCCATTCCATCGAAAAACACAAATAATTACAAAGAAAGCAGAGGAAAATAAAAATAAATGACTAATAAAGAGGGGAAAAAACCCGGTCAGTGTTGGTAATGGAAGTCTTGCAAGTGTTTTCTTAAACTCATTCTTCCTTCTGTTTGGCTCAAATTTGCTTGCTCTAACCCACTGCATCTCTAGCTTTTCTTTTGACAGTTCAGTTGAGTTCAGTAGGCTAGTATTCCTTTGCTTCAAAGATTTTTGTTCCATGTGCAACTGCTATCATTTCTAAGAAAATTGAGTTGCAGGTGAGGTGTGTCTATTATCCAGGCTTGCCAAGTCATCCAGAATACCATCTTGCAAAGAGACAAATGACTGGTTTTGGTGGGGTGATCAGTTTTGAGGTCTGTATTTTACAATCTATTAAAGATTTCCAAGTCTGTTCTTGTTAGATCCTATATTTTGGATGATGACTGATGGATAGTTATGTTATTAATTAGGTTGATGGGGATCTGCTAACTACTGCAAAATTTGTTGATGCTCTAAAAATTCCTTATATTGCTCCATCATTTGGAGGTTGTGAGAGCATTGTGGACCAACCAGCAATTATGTCTTACTGGTATGTTGATATTCTCTTTTGAGGAAATGGGTGAACATCACCCTTCCTAATTTTTGAATAGAAGTGTTTTTCTCCCATTTCTTACATGTAAAAATAAAGATTTTTTTTTGAAAAAGACAAGTAAAAACAAATTTGTAAAGGGCTGCAAGACCAATTAACCCATGAATTATAGTGACATTATCATCAACTACATTGGACCTTAACTAGCATGTCTAAAGTTTAATCCCAACTAATTGGTATTACCTATAGGGCATATGCTATAGATATATTTTTGTTGTGCGGTGTCCTATTTTAAATAAGGAAGGAGTTGTATAAAGCAACTTGGATGACATGGTGTTTCATTCTGAAAACAGGGATCTTAATGAGTCAGAGAGAGCTAAGTATGGGATCATGGACAACTTGGTTCGATTCAGCTTTGGAGTAGAAGACTTTGAGGACTTGAAAGCTGATATTCTTCAGGCCCTGGAGTCCATATAGGGTGTCTTACCTGCAACCTGATTTCGTTTTCCCTTGGATCGTTTTCTTTCCACTAGCTTTGAACTTCGTTTTCATCTTTAATTAGTGTAGTCACTTCCCCAGTTGTCAGAATGTATTGAATGGATCATTGAGCAGCTAATGCAATCCAATGTCAGAGTGGGATGTTATTGTTGTTTCCGTTTTATTTTGTTCTTAGAGAATTAACTTCTTTAAATGAGTTAACTCTTGCAGTAGCAAGAAAGAAATACATATTTGGGTACTTGACTAGGTGACTCAAAATCATCGTCGGAATTGGAATTTAAAGCAAAGAAAAGGGGATTGAGTTTGGTATAGTCAAGAAATTGTTCTACTTGGAGGAGGAAATGGCTCAACACAATTCTTTATAATTTGGATGGAAGTAAAAAATTCTGGATGGATTTCGTGCTTTATTTATGATTTCCTATGTGTAGAAACAGAAATCTCTTGGAAGATTTGATGTATATTTAAAAAGAATGTTGTAATGGAGTATAAAGTCAATTTACCCCATCTGCAATTGTTTTAATTAAACATTCTTCCACTTAAATCCTTTAATGAAAATTTCCAATGTCAAGCAAGTGCTCATATAGAATGACCAATTAATTGAATTTCAACCTGGTTTTTATAGTGTTGGGCACCAAGTTACTATTACAAGTCATTGTAAACAACGGAGGAGCTTTGAATTGACTTGAAAATTGATCAAACTTATTTTAAAGTTATTTTTAGCTTTTGAAAGTGTTTAGCAAGGTTAAAAATAACCTAAATAGGTTTTAAATGACTTAGAACAAGTTAAAAATCAAAAGTAGGTTTCCCTCTACTTCTTATTTTTTCGACTTAAAAGTCATTTAAGTTTGACTTAAAAGCTAGTATTTTTTTAAGTCAATCCAAATAGGTTCTTAGTCTATCAAAATCTTTCATCTAGCTCCTTTGGCAACGAGTAGACCTGGGCGTCAAGTCGATCCCAATCAAGCTGAGTTGAATCAAGGCGGCTCTCTAATATTTAAATTTATGTAATGCAACGACATTAAAAAGTTAAATCAATGATAAATTCGTTTGAGATGATCATAACCTCTCATATTCATTTGTATATGTGACTTACGTCCACTGCACCATTGAGGAGAGTAATTGACAAAATAGTAATGGAGGGACCCTTTTCCCTAGTTTTGGGGTCGAGTTAGACCCAAATATCATATTTCTACAAGGTACCACAGTCAAGTCAATCCTTATTTGCGCTCTTGGTCCGCACTCCAATTTGGACCTGGGCATACAGATGGTGTTAGAGTTGGTTAAAGTCTCAAATTGATTGAAAAATATATATATTAGTAATATGTTTATATGGAGTAGGGCAATCCTCCCCTTCCTCATGAACTACCTTTTAAGATTTGAGTTATGCTTAAATAACATATTTTTACATAGACTTTAAATTTTGGATGGACCGCGTTTGGTGAATATAATAGAAAGGGGATAAGGGGTTGCATGCATGGATAAAAGTTAAAATGGACGGAGTGGAAAGGAAATAAGCAAAGAGTCACACATGCAGCTAAAAGAACGTTCCTTTTTACTTCTTCCCTACATTTTCTCATTCATTTCTCTCTCTATCTTTGTTAACAAATCACTCTATCAAAATTCTTTTGATATAAAACAGGGGGAAAATATCCAAAATATAAATAGATTTGTTTAAAAAAAACACAGAGAAGATTTGGAACTCTGATCTCTCCCTCTCTTTTCTGGTTTTTGTTTCTTCTTTCCCAAAGAGAGGGAGAAACCAAGCCAAGCTTCTTTTATCAATTATTCCTGTTCACTTGTTAAGGTAATTACCATTTGTTCCCAAATGGATCGTTTTGAATTTCTTTCATTGAAAAATTATATTATGTTGATAGCTAACAAAAAATATGGCATATGTATATATAAATTGAATCCCCCTTAACTTCTAATGTTATGATTTAAAGGTGACTCAAAAATTGCTTTAATTCTCAAATGTGGCATTCTAGGATTTTTCTGAATCCCTTTGTTATAATTGCTGGTTCCGCCCCCGAGTGTTGATATAATGGTTTGCATCATGATTCTGCATTTCTTATCCTACTCCTAACGAATGTATTGAAAATATAATGAAGTAAAAAAAGTGTGCTCTCTTTAACAACTACTACAACCAGTGGCGGAGCCACATGTAGTTGAGGGGTGTCGACCGACACCCCTTCGTCGAAAATTACACTGTATAGCTAGAGTAATTTTTTTTTTTATGTATATTATATTACATATTGACACTCCTTGATTTCTAAGCAATTTTACTTCTTTATCTTTTGATACCCCTTAGTCGAAGTTCTGGCTCCGCCACTGACTACAACATGGTGTCTTGGGATTGATTCTCAAGTGTCATCCATTTCATCATTCTTGGCCACTAAAAAGCAAGTCCCTGCGTGAGGGGGCACATGTTGAGAATATTTTTAAGTAAATAAAAGTGTGCTCTCTCGCAGTTTAAGCTTTGAGATGAGATGGTATGGTAGATTGTTTACCTGTATGTATTCATGTAGTTGCAAGTAATTCTGTAACAGTTGACTAAGTGATTATATTAAGTTTTTAGGCGACCACTTTATAAGTTGCCCGCCTCTCTAAGAGAGAAGCATGCTACACCTTTAGTTGATCCCTCTTCCCAGAGAAGAGAACGAAAATGAACTGCTTATGGTAGTCGTGGTTGATTCGAGTATCTTACGCGGTGAAATAAACTCTCTACGGTGTTGCATTTTCTCTGACTGCCACTTCCCTGTTCCATCATAGTAAAACCATTCGAGAAGAGCAATTGGGCTCATATTATATCTTTTCTTCAATGCTTATAGCTGAAATGCTTTATTTCAGATCAGGTTTCCACAACAATTGCTTCCATCCACCACCTCGGTGAAAAAATTGTATTTTAAAAGATTCACTTAAAGTATTGACACATTTATTGTGCTTTATTAGATATTAATTAATCAAGTCAACTGAAGGATAATGTTGTATAGTTTTTGAGGCTTGTTCAATATATCTACTTTTAGTTCTACTGCATTTGTTTTTCCTCTTTTCATCTCTTTTCTTGTCGGAGGATTAAGGGAGCCTAGAATAATGCGAAAAAGGCTTTAAAAATCTTTATCATCTCTCAATAATGTTTGCATCCACCTCCCCCGATTTTTCTTTGTTGAGACATATTTCGTTGCCATAATGTTGCTCTGATCTCCACATTGTTATTTGATTTTGTGTTGACTATGTACTTAACAAATTTGCAATTTTTTATTTCTATTCTAACATAAAGTTTGTTTCATGATTTTGCTACTTTGTGTGTATATCATCCGTAATCACTCACGAATTCATTCTTAAGCGAAGGAAATAACAACTTATCTTGTCCCCTCTTTGATCATGCTTCTCTGCTTTGACATTTTAACTTTTGTCTCCATTTTTTTTTGTTCTTTCTCATGTGCAAACACATTTTAATATTGTTTAAAGGTTTTACCTTGGTGTGATTCAAGTGTGTTCCCTTTGTAAAATTGTGTATTCACTTGATAAATATATTCTACTATTTTAATCAAATTTTCATTACATGTACATAGTTCAAGTCGGAAAACAAAGAGCAATCTAGCTTCTCTACTTTTATCATCGACCTTGAAGATATAATTTAATAAGTAATGGTGTATCCTCTTTAATACTCCCTCTGTCCCAATTTATGTGACACATTTCGCTTTTTGAGAGTCAAACAATTTAAGTTTGACTGAGAATTTGCTCAGGGAATCTTCAAATCTTTTAAAATGAAATTTATTTATTTGTAAACTACATAAAAAGTACTATAAGTCTCAATAATTGATAATTCAAAATAATTAAAAGATATATGAAAAAATTACGGTCAAAGCTATACTTGTTTGAATCTCGAAATCCGAAATGTGTCACATAAATTGGGACAGAGGGAGTAGTTTAAATTTTAGATGAAATGTTCGCACAATTCAACATGGTATCAAAGCTCTTAGTTTTAATCGTTTTCCACTGCTACTAAACATTAAATATGATCTGTTTCTATCCTATGTTTATGAGTTTCAATATGCTGTTGAAATATAGGACATTGCTTAATCAAGACTAATTCAAGTTTACTTACGTTAATACAATTTCGCAGGTCCTATTGGCGTGTGTTGTACAATTTTGGAAATTTTATGTAGAGTTAAAGAACTATCCTTCTTTTTCTATGTTCTCTCTTTTGAGACTGACCCGACATCGCCTTTGTAGACTGTATAGTTAGTTCAAGATGTTAGTACTCATTTAAGGTAAGTCTTTGTATTTACTTCTAATTAATGGAGAAGTTTGAACTCATTATCCCTCCATTTAATTTGAATTGATTAATATACTCACAAAATTCTATTGGATAGTGGCAGATTCAAGATTTTAGACCAGCAAGTCCAGTGTATCGTTGTATCACTACTCAGTTGTGACTATAGGTATGGAATTTGTATAAATTTGTGTTTTGAAAGCTCTTGGTACATTTATAGTTCTAGATTAAGACAACATACTAATCAGACTGTAATTTCTATTTATTTGTGCTTAAATACCAGGTGTCTTTATTTCTTCTGTTCCACAATTGTAATTGGCATCTGGCATGGGACAGAACAAATTCGCAGCGAAATTTGTAAACTGAGTCAGAAAAATGGGTGCTTGTGTATCGACTCCAGGCCATACGATCAAAGTAAAGAAGAGACATCATCATCGTCGTCGTCATAGAAAATTCCGTGGAAAGAATTTGATCTCTCTTGTAGAAGGAACCAGGAGAAGAAACAGTGATGTAGGACCACACATTGCTTTTGGTGAGTTTGTTAGAAGATCTGAGGTCTCCAATTCCAAATACCATCTTACTCAGTTGCAGTGGCATCATACTCAAACAGATGCAACTGGTATGTCATTATTTTGAACGTTGTCTATTGTATAAAGCCTGCGGCTGATGGAAATACCTGATTAAAAGATATCAAGAATGTAAAAGGATATGTATTAGATAAGTGAGATAGTCTAAGTGTGTTTTGTAACAAGGAAAATGTTTTCTTGAAAAGAAGTTGGTTTCTTAGTTTCCTAGAGAAAATGTTTCCCAAAACATTTTGATCAACCAAACACACCCTAAACCTGAGTATACTCCAACAATAACAACAGTAATAATTATGCTTCAAATTATATGAATCCTTAATATCAATTTTCATGCTTTGGGCTTGACACTTGCCTAGATGAGCATGTCATGATATATTATATGTTGTGAGGAATCATCCACTAATTAATTAGCTTGCACTGGTGGTCAACCCTCATACTTGATGGTATACAACAACAACAGCAAACCCAGTGAAAAAAGTCTCACAAAGTGAGTCTGGGGAGGGTAGAGCGTACGCAGACCTTACCACTACCTCGTGGAGGTAGAGAGGTTGTTTTCGAAAGACCCTCGGCTCAAGTGCATCAATTCCAAATAAGAAAATCATAACGGTTAATAAGAAAACAATATAAAGTCCACAGGAGAGAAACAATAACAACAACAAAATAGTGTGATAATCAAAATACAATAAACAACACAGGGGAAGGACTAATCCTACACCAGGTACTAAACCTTTGCAAGACAACACTCTACCCCTACAACCCTTCTACCCTAATACACGACCTTCACTCATTTCTATCTAAAGTCATGTCCTCGATAATATGAATATGCGCCATGTCCTATCTAATCACATCTCTTCAATACTTTTTCAGCCTACCCCTACCCCTCCGCATACCCCCTACAACTAGGCTATTGCACTTCTTTATTGGGGCGTTGACACACCTCCTTTACACATGCTCAAACCATCTTAATCTCGCTTCCCTCATCTTGCCCGCCATAGAGGTCACTTCGACATTCTCCCGAATAACCTCATTCCTAATCTTGTAACTCCGAGTATATCCATACATCCAGATATCCTCATCTCCACAACATGCATCTTTTGAACTTGAGATTTCTTGACTGTCCAACACTCTGCCCCATACAACAAGGATGGTCAATCCACCGATATGTAGAACTTACATTTAAGTTTAGGTGGTACTTCTTATCGCACAAGACTCCAGAGGCAAGCCTCCATTTCAACCATGCCACCCCAAAGCGATGTGTGACATCATCATCGATGTCCCCACTACCTTTTTTTTTTGAAAAAAAATTGGGGGTAGGGGAAGGGGAAATGGGGAGGGGATTACAATGTAAGGAATCGAACCCTCACCAACAAGGTGGAAGTTCAGGTAGCCAAGCAATTGAGCTACTAAGATTCCCCGTCCCCACTACCTTGGATGACGGACCCAAGATATTTAAAACTTTCTCTCTTGGGAATAGTCTGTGTGCCAAGACTCACTTCTTCGCTTGCTTCATCTATCGCAACATTGAATTTGCATTCCAAATATTTTGTCTTGGTCCTGCTCAAAAATGATATTGTCCATGTGATTCTAAAAATAAACCTATATGAAGAATAATTCAGATTCTATTTTGTTGAGAGAAGAATGTCGAAAGAGTATATTCTGCTGTCATCTTTACTCTTATGATGCAAAATATGTTAATATTGACTGTTTTATTCCAAAAAAAAAAGAATGAACAATTGAAAGAAATGTAGCTTTAAAAGTTTGAAAGTGAATAGAAAATTTACATGCTTGCAGTTCTTAGCCAAGAAGAAGCTTGGTTTGATACATGCAGCAATGTTGACTCTGACTCAGATGATGACTTCAGTAGCGTCTATGGAGGTAATGAACATCTTTTTTTCTGTTGTTTTTACCGACATTTGACATCAATAATCTATTAGCTAATTAGCTGCTAGAGTGATCCCTTCCAACATAATAGGCACCACGTCCAAATTTCTCTTTGCTTATTTATACTCTTTAACTTTTGTAGATCTATTCCCAAGAACTGGACAAGTGCTTCAATATGAAAACTTCATCATGCTTTATGGATAACAACCTTAAGTACAAGGAGTACCACGAAAGATATCTCAAGATAGATGGCAGTAGATCAGATAAGTTTTTGCTCAAAGATGGAGTTAATAGTCCGAAAGGACTTGCACTTATAGGTGGTCAGGGCTATGAAGTTCCGTCCCTTGGGAAGCACGAAGTCCTTGGTGCCCAAAGGAAGAGATATTTGGATCGTGCATATGGAAGTTTTAATAGTGTTATGGAGGATAAACTTGGTATACTGGAGAAAACTCAAGAGAACGTGCTTAAGACTGTCCTACCGAAGCTGGTTACTTCCTTGAGTTTCAATGAACAGATCATTAGTGCATCGAAATCAGGCCAAGTTTCTCAAGTAAAGCAATCAACAATAAGGCTTTCTCTAAAGAGAATATCTGTGGATGGCAAAGAAGAGGATAAATATTGTAAGTACCTCGCCACTTACCATTTCGATATTATTCTTTCATCTTAAATTAAACTATATGCAAAAATCATTATATGCATTTTTTTTCATGATATCGCTGTGTTCTCCTTATTCTTTATGAATCTAATTGGTAATCTTATTCTTATTGTGATCATGATATGATGATGACTTTGTAATTAATTTTCGTGTTGTTACAAAATATGGTATCCAAATCACAGGAGTAAATCTAGAATATTTCCTTTTATTAATTTTGATATATTCCCTTCTATAGAATCCTTGTAATTATATAGGTACCTTAATTATTCATGAGTAGAGATATTACTTCTTCCATTCGATTACATAGTATCAGGTCAGTTTCTTCCCTGTTTGGGCTCCATGCTATATTGTTCACACTCTACTTGGGCATAGGCATGAAGGGGATTTAGAGTGGGTTGGAATCTCACATTGGTTTGGAAATGGACTGATCGTCTGCTAATATGGACTTGGGCAATCCTCCCTTCATGAGCTAACTTTTGGGGTTAAGTAAAGCTTAAGTATATGTTTACAATTATTCTAGAATGTAAAAAAATCGGAGAACAAACCTATTGTTGAGAATGTCATATCTTTTAGTCGTAATTTCACCTAAGAACACAATAACTAAGTTTTTGAACCATGTCTTTATAGAATTGAGAATCGTGAACCAATTAGGTTTAAATCCTGGATCCATCTCTGCTTGTAGGTGCATCAAAAAAGTATCTTTATCGTCCCAGGGCCGGGATGCACATTCCTTGTTGCACAGAAGAAAAGTTAACTGCAAGAAGTTGGTCAAAGATTGATCCCTCAAATTTTAAGCTACGTAGCGATAGTTATTTCAGGTACACTCTTCAGTGGAATCCATTTAAGTGTGACGATGTATCTTGTAAATGATAATTTATTACCCATACATTTCCTTGATTAATCTTGCAGTGACAAGAGAAAATCTCCTGCTCCAAGTGTGTCTCCTTATATTCCTATTGGGGTTGATTTATTTGTGTGTCCTAAGAAGATAAATCACATTGCACAACACCTTGTGCTTCCCTCTGTAAAAGGAGATGGAAAATTTCCTCCATTACTAATTGTCAATATTCAGTTGCCTACTTATTCCGCTCCAATGTTCGTTGGTGATGGTGATGGAGAAGGCTTGAGCCTTGTCATATATTTCGAAATTTCTGAAACTTTTGACAAAGATGTTTCTCCCCAGTTTCAGGACAGCATCAAGGTACTTTCATGTCTAAACCAATTTCCTGGTGTCTTACTTGAGAGATATGATAATGAATATATGCCAAACTTATAAGATACACTTCAGTCTTTGGTTGGAACAATTTTATAGTTCACAGAACACGCCTTCTCCATTTTCACCGGCGAGTAGGTAGACAACGTTGGTAAGAGTCTTTTGCTTCCATGGTTTCTCTCTTTTTTCTAGAAATATGATATTTCCCAATGTCATTATTGGGAAGAAATGGCAACAATGTTTAATTCTTGCTTAAACTAATTAGAAACAAGCTTGTCTTACATTTTATTAGATCTCTTAAGTCGTTCGTATTACATGATATAGATTTTTTTATGAACAAGAGGTGAATCGAGAATTCAAATTTGATGCTTCAACCTTTAGGCTCTTAATACATTATGGGGTTCAACATTTAACATTTTTGTTGAAATATCAGTGATTTTGTTCTTACGCAGATATCTACATTTCTTGTAGAAATGCTGGTTCGGTTTAACCTAGTGATTATAATTCTTCATCCGCCTCTTTCCATGAAAGTGGTAGTAGGGGATTGGAGAACTTTCAAAGTGACTTGCTTTGATATTAAATTTTCATTTCTATATTCGTACGACAGAGATTAGTTGAGGATGATATGGAAAAGGTTAAAGGATTTGCAAGAGAATCATATGTTCCTTTTAGAGAGAGGTTGAAGATTATGGTTGGAGTGGTTAATCCAGATGAGATTGTTTCAAATGCTACTGAAAGTAAGCTTTTGAATGCTTACAATGAGAAGCCAGTGCTTTCGCGCCCTCAACACAGCTTTTATCAGGTGGATACTCTATCCTTTTGAGTTTTGATTTAGAGTTTTAAGTTCTATGCACTAATGTACGTTGTGATGAATGATATTTACACTATCAGGTTGATCTTGACATGGTATAATAGATAAAATTGAATTGATAGTCTAAAAAGTCTTTACAATATCAGTGCATATAACTTAAATCCTTTTATTTATCTCGACTTTAGCATTATTTTGATGTTATCGAACATGAACATCAAGTCTATCTTTCCTTTTTTTCTGTTTATTGCAGGGACCAAATTACTTCGAGGTTGATCTTGACATTCATCGCTTCAGCTACATTGCAAGAAAGGGACTAGATTCTTTTAGGGAGCGTTTAGGATTCGGGATACTGGATCTTGGTCTAACAATTCAGGTTTCCCTTTATTTTACTTGTTATATATCAGCAAGAATTGAATATATAAGGATTGAGGAAGTTAGCTTTGATTTAGGCTTGACAAGATGATATATTTATTGATTGCATCAACAGTACAACTTTTATTTTTTTTAACATTATCAGTGTAGATTACTTAATACTTGTCACATTATGATTCAATAATGTAAATTTTATCAATCAGTGCATGAAACTTAAATTCATGGGTAAATAATGCAGGCGCAAAAGCCAGAGGAATTACCGGAGAAAGTGCTTGGATGTGTGAGATTGAACAAGATTAACTTTGTTGATAATGACCAAATACCAACACTTATGTGTGCTGAAGATTCATTTTCAGATTGATATTACTACTGTCACCTCACCTGCATTTGGAGTGGATGAGTCTTCAAATAGTCCCCCTTGTAATTAAGCAATTCCAGTTTTCTATAAAACATATTTTATAAGAGCCCACAAATATTTTTTGTTCTTACAGATGACAGACTAGTATCATTTTAATATGACAATTTGGTAACATCCAAAAAGTTTTGCTGATGAAAATCAATACATAACTATTTTTGAGAGCCTGTCAGTTTGTATTTTCATTTTTTGTGAGCACATTGTGATGGGTAAAACTTGTCTGTTACATGTGGCGTGAAGAACAACATATGTAGATTGATAGGACAAGGAAAATCGGATCCTCGGGGAATACATCCTCGAGAGAGAGGGAAGAAACGCGGCAAAGAAATGAAAGGAATTGTACCCTAGTGATGTGAATAAAAGGACAAACGAGATAAAATATAAAAAGGGCCAGGTGAGTGGAAGAGCCCGTACACATTATTAATAGCATCACCACGCGACCCTCTCTCATTGGTTTTAGTACTTTAGGGTTCAAGAGGAGCTTTTTTATTGGCTAAAGCCTCTGATGAATGACAATATTTAGAACAGGTTTGATGATGACAAAGTGAACCAGGTTCACCAACTTGAAGGAAGGAAAAGAGAAACCGCGTGAATAGGAAAACCTTATTAAAGGAAGAAGAAACCTAATAATGAAAGAATGTGACGAGTGGAAAATTTCTTTCCTTGTAGGACTCAACTAGGGTGTCATACACTCCTATTAAGGGATAATTGAGACATGAAAAACCTAGCTTTTGCTATCATAAAACGAGGTTGTTTTTCAGCAAGAGCAAGTGACAACGTAAAAGAGAAAAAATCTAGAAGAACGAAGAACTAGAGTTGGGTTTTCTTTCTAAAGCTAAGTTTGTGTTAGTTCAACTTAAAATCATTGTTTAATGATAATTGTACTAAATGTGAAAGTGAACTTGTGAGATTTTGTAATAAGAAATGAGTTTGATTTATTGGAGAGTAGAGACAACAATTATAGTTACAGGTGTCAAAAAGAGCCCAACTATAGGTAACCCGCCCAACCCACCCATGATTTTAAGGGTTGTGCTCAAGATAATTTAAATTGGGTTCAATCTCAACCCATTCAAGCCTTAACCCATTTTAAGAGAATCTTCAATTGTTCCCAATTTAATCTCCAATTTCAACCCATTTTAAGACTCTTTATTTGCATTGATGTAATGTATGTTCCTATATTGAAGGTATGAATTACTATCTTTTTTATATTTTTAGGATTTATCTCTCCATTTGTAACTTCTTTTTAAAAATTTTCTTAAGTTAAAATTCAAAGTGTGGTTATAAAACTTAAATAACAATATATTAAAATTATTGAGATTAAGCGAGTTTAGACGTAACCCAGTTTTAAGCCCATCTGAGCCCAAAGTAAACTTGAGCGGGACAAGATCCAGCCCAATTTCTATTTCAACCCATTCTAATATCTCCAAATTCAACCCAACCCGCCCATTTGATACCTCTTATAGTTAATAGTTAGAGTTGAGGTACTAGAGTTAGTCCCTTTTATTATTGAGTTGTAATATAAAGTTGCTCTTTGAAGTTGGTGGAGGTTGCTGAAATCCTACAAGTGGTAGGTTGTGTTTTTTCTTCCTTTGAGCAAGGAGGTTTTCCATGATAAATCTGTGTTTCATTTCTGTTGCATTATTGTCTCTGCTAATACAACAAGAACATGGTTCTTGTTTTGATCAACTGGTTAAGGTTTCTTCAATTGGTATTTGAGTAGATCTTTTCACTTGAGAGTTTCATACCTTGAAGATCAATGACTGCACCACCTACTACACATGAAGGAGAGCCATAAACAAGACCCCTACTATTCAATGGAAATTATTATGGATGGTGGAAGAACAATATGATGGATCATTTTATAGGAGAAAAATTAGATCTCTGTGCATTTATTCTAGATGGTCCTACCATTCCTATGAAGAATGGAACTGATGGAAGAACTCAGGTGCCAAAGGGTAGAAAGGAACAAAATGCTGCTGCCAAACTTGCAATTAAGAATAATGCAAAAGCAAAAAAGATCTTGATATACGAAATATATCCGGATGATTATATTAGAATTTTAGCATATCTAGATCAAAAGGTTATATCGGAAACACTAAAATGGCTCATGAGGAAAAAAATTAGGTCAAGAAACCCAAAATTAATAATCTAAATTGTAGTAAAAGCTATTTAGAAAGATGGAAGGTGAAACAATTCAGGATATGCACACCAGGTTCATGGCTATCATTAATGAAATCTTAGGAGAAGTGATTCCTATTAGAAAAATAGTCATAAACTTCTGTGTTCTTCCTGAATTATGGGAAGGCAAAGAGGTAACAATTACAAAATCATGTGACCTGGTAACTATGATTATGAATGAGCTCATTGGAAATCTCATGACCTAAGAACTGAAAAAGAATCAAGAAAGAAAAGAACATAATCCTTAAGACAACTGAAAAGGATGACTTCGAGGATGATAATATTTCTGTAATGACCATAAGGTTCTCAAGAATTGTTACACCTCAAAAATTGGAAAAGGAGGAAAAGGACTATTTGGTCTACAATCTATGTCTCCAGGTCTCATCTACGAACCATAGAAGCTTCTATGGGCCGTAGATGGCAACCGTAGGAAGAGGGAAAATAGTTTTTCAAAAACAACTCCCAGTACCACTTTTTACGGTTCAGTAGGATGACATGTCAGTCTTTGTACAAGCCTAGATAGGTCTCATAGGTAGGCCCCAGACTTGGTGAAATTTTAAGGAGTCAAGTTGGTTTCTATGGACTGTAGGAAGACCTATAGGCCGTAGACAGAGTTCGTCAAAAGTTGGTCCAAAATTAAGGTTTCTGAACTTTTCTTCGGTTGACAAGTAGAGTCCGTATGAAGTTCTGCGGACCGTAGGTCCAAACCATAGAAAGGCTTCGACAGTTATTTTAAGGGAATTTTGAGTCCCTTATTGTTTTAAATTAAAACTATGTCGTTTTTTCTTCTACCCTAAGCCCTATATAAAGCTTTAAGGTCCTAAAACTACCCACTTCAACCCCATTCTCTTAATTTCCCAAAACCAAACAAAATACACTTCCTAAATTCCTCTCAACCTAAGGAAGAAGAAGAATCTAGGATTCAAATTCAAGTGTCTAATTCATCATTCTTTGTGGGCTTTTAGTAGCAAGGTATGTGGGTACTCATCCATGGAATCCGTTCTTCCATGGGGTCCCCCAAGCTTTCCAATTTTCCAATTCAATTTCAATTGATCAAGTTAGGATTTCAATTTCATATTTATGGGCTTCACTCAATTATGATTTATTATTGTTGATTAAATCTTCTAATGCATGATTTGATGAATACATGATATTGAGTTGAAATTATATTAACCCATGCCTAATTATTATTTTCTACTATGAACCTATGAACTATGAATTTATGAAGATATGCATGTTTTTATGAAGTTATGGAAAATTATTTTGGGATGCTTTGGCAGGAAAGTATCAATGTTATTGTGAAAGTTATTTCTCACATATGAATTCACATTAATGAAAGCTTTTCTCATCCATGTTGAATTGTGTTTAAGGAGTTGTTTTATATTTTCATCTAAAAGTGTGGATTGGTATTGATCATTGCCTTTCCTATGTTATATTGATATTTGATTTTTTTCTAATCCGTTGGGATTTAGACTTAGCACCTAAAGGGCTTTGAGATGGAGATTCAATTGGGGTAATCTCTAGTAGCAACCCATAGTCCCTAACTAGGTGCCCCCTAAGGATTGTCTTAAATGACCTAGCTAGTGGATCCACTTTAGCAAAAGAGGATATGTACGGATTCTACCTTGGCAAGTAGATTCCCCTTTTTTCAGTATGATGGATATATCTGATTCCATGATATAGCTCTCATGGTCTTATTGTTGGTTACCGATAATATCCCACAAAATGACAATGTTTCTTCAAAGCTTTTCTTATGTCCTTTATGTTAATGCCCTTGACCATATTTAATGATTTACATGTCATTTCTTCTTAAAACTTTTAATGTTCAAATATTTCTCACGCCTTACATGTTTTAAGCCATTCATGCTATCATGCCTATTTTATGCATATTTCCCCATACTTAGTACATTCCATGTACTAATGCATTGTAACACCCGGGAACTAGTAAGCTAAACAAGAGCCTTACATAAAGGTTCTAGAGCTTTACGTGGGGGTTAGAATTGTAGAAATGACTTCCCGTACTTATAATGAAGGTTTTAGGGCTAGGGCATCAAGGTACGATGTCACGACCCGAGAGCACCCCTAGTCATAACACGGCGTACTCGACCCCGAAGGTGTCTTATACAAGCCTCATAGTATTCATTCACTGCATACCATTAGAAATAGTACGGAATTACAACTTTTTATTTAAAAATAATACAATATAAAGACATTCATTTAAATACAAGCGGAAGTCTATTTATCACATGGACATATTAGACACAATCTTTAACAATATAGGGACACGACCCTTTACAATAGAATTCTAAAGTAGTCTATTACATGAAAAGAAAGAAACTTCTAGAAAGACACTTGTCCTCAAACTATGAGGACGTACCACTTGATCTTGGAAGAATAGCAATCCAAGCACTTAAATCTAGATAGAAGCAATCACTTGTCGGAACCTACACTTGTAGTAAAAACATAGAAGAATGGGTTAGCACACAAAAATGTACTAAGTATGATGACCATGCAAAAACATGCTTTAAAAGGGGACATTTTGGTTAGAAACCATTCATGATGCCACTTTTTAGAAATATCATGAACAATAGCATAAGCGACATCAAATAGAAATATAATGATCATACAAGTCATAACATCACATTTGAACAATATCAACATGTAATTCTTTACCTTCACATTTAGCCTTCAACTCAAGTAACCCTCATGCTATACCTTGTGCAATATATGGATAGCGTCCCACACCACCATCCACACCAAGGTACCAAATTAAGGTCACCAAAAGTGAACTTACCTTTCAACCTTTCCATTTTCAATAATACTCATACACAAGAGACCTAAACCTTTAACAAGTTATTTCATCACATAAGGACCATCAGCTAAGACAACCCCTAAGTCATACTTGTGCAATGTGCAAGTAGCATCCCATACTACTACTCACACTAAGTATTTCTTTGAAGTCACCATAGGCAAGGCACATTCAAATACAATAAGTCATAACAAGGAAGTAACTCATAATACAATCCAAGTATAGCATGTATCATTACATTATACATTCAAATCAACATTCTTTAATAACTTCATTTAAAGGACTGTAACACCCCGTATCCGAAACAGACCAAAAATGTAGATTTTGAGAAGTTGCAGGTGCAAACCACGGTGGCCATCCACGGACCGTAGGTCAGACCACTGCCCGTGCTGGTGGTCTGTGGTTCACCACTGCAACCCCTCCCCAAACCAAGCTCAGAAAATTGGCTAAGTTTCGACCCACGGACAGACCTACGATCCGTAGGTCAGACCACGGTCCGTGGATCAAGACTCCTTTAACCTGCCTCTGACACAAACTAAGGTCGACCAGACAGACCATCACTCGATCCACGGTCCGTAGGTCTAACTGTAGATGAGGGTCAGCAGCCAGTTAAATGAAAGTTATTGATTGGGTCAACTTCAAATAGTCATAACTCTTAGCACAAAAGTAATTATGTGTCCCATGACCTATGGTATGATAGATAATTGAATTCTCTTTCCAATGCCACCGAGTTTGCTAAAATCCGACCTCCGAGTAAAATGTTATGCTCATTTTAGTGAAGCCCTGTCGGGCAGACCTGACCAACGACTCCAATCTACGGACCGTAGATTGACCTACGGCCCGTAGGTCCCGTCCGTCGATCACTACGACAACAGTTAATTCAGGGGCTTTTGGTATTTTCCTATTTCATTTAACCCTTAAGGTACATCGTTTAGACCCTAAATTATGAGGTTTTAGTCAGTTTAAGCCTAGAAACATAACTAGAACTTACCTAAGTCAAATCATTAATCAAACTTAGAAAAATTAGAACGTTAAGAGGAGAAAGAACTCAAGAACCCTAGTTCAA
>JAJOOS010001858.1:0-106919 GCA_029582725.1 Solanum chiquidenum
AGTCAAACAGTTTGAGTTTGACCGAGAATTTGCTCATGAAATCTTCAATTTTTTAAAAATGAAATTTATATATTTATAAACTACATAAAAAGTACTATAAGTCACAATAATTGATAATTCAAAATATTTAAAAGATATATGAAAAATTTACGGTCAAAGATAGACTTGTTTGAATCTCGAAATCCGAAATATGTCATATAAATTGGGACAGAGGGAGTATTATTTTGGACTCATTTTTAGTTCTGTATTCAATTGTTGTGAATTAGGTTTCAAGTCGCCCGTATTGACATTGTGATTGTTTATTTGTTAGCATCACAATGATCGGAGCCATTATGCCTTATAAATCCTCTAACATCATTTAAGACGATTCTAGTTCTTTATAGACTAATGTGGCAAACTTGAGTCTAATAGCATGGATCCTTATCTTGATAACAACTTCGCTCTTGCTAGAATTACATCCATAACTTCATATACTACGGCCCCGACATGTTTCAATTGTGTTTTTTAGCCTTATTTATTACATTGGATCATGTTTGGGGCTTCGAGTTGCAATGGGCCCTTTGTGACTCTGAAGGAGGTTTAATTCTATGATTGGTTCTTGCATGATGATGAACATGTGATATTAGAGTCCTTCGAGGTGTGCTACCATGGTTTGAGTTTCAGTGTAATTTTACTAGTCATAGTTTAAGTTCGAGCACACTTCTATTAGTCGGGTTTGAGTCCTAAAGCCTTGGTTCTATTAAATTCTTTGGGGTTCCTTCTCCACAATTATAGTCTGGATTAGTTGTTTCAATTCCGATTACACTTAGTCAAAACTAGGAATTTCTTTAGCTGTTCTATGCACTCATCAGGCTTATGTAATCCATTTGGGTTATTTACCTTTCAAATATTCACAAGTGTATCTTCTTGGCTTATGAGAGTCCAATTAGGTTATAAATAGCATTTTTAGCTTATCACTCTTCTCCTGCTAGATTATCGAGTTGTCTAATTAGACTTACCATTACTATTCAATTCATATGACCTTTAACTACTATTTACTTATCCGCTTTTCATTATGTACTTTCTTTCCAAGCTTAGTCAACTTATGATGCCTACTGGGTACTAGTTGATTTGGTACTCATACTAGACTCTGCATTTGTTATTCTAAATGCAAATCTTAGCGCCATCCAACAATGTTGATTTCTGTGTAGTAGAGAGAGCTTCTGGAGATAGAAGGTGAGCTGATGGCATCCTAGTTAACTCATTTCTATATGTATATATAGTTTTGGTTAGTCTTTTGTATTTGAGACAAGTATGTGCTTATTTTGTTAATTTTCTAACTTGTACTCATTTTTGTAGGTTGTACCATCATCCACCAGATCGCAGGATTGAATCTTGTATTATTGTATATGTTTATGTCATTCTTCTGGTCATTATTATTTCTCTATTATGTTGTTTGATTTTCCATTAGTTTACATTTTTTCCCAAATATGCTCATTACTTGTCGTTTCAGGATATGGGTTATCTTACCTACGAGTGGGTCCTGGTAGTTGTCATCATGAATAGAGTGTTTGGGTCGTTACAAAGTTGGAATCGAGCACCAAGTTTGCTGGTTTCATTGGTGCGAAGCTAATGTTTAGTAGAGTCCTACAGATCGGTGCAAAGTCATTTGTGTCATATCTTTGAGATAATATAGGACATCTTTAGGAAGATTTTTTCTTTAGTTCTTTATCATGCATTGACTTTCTTATTCTGTTTTGAGAATCTTACTTATATCACTCTTTTCTAAGACGGCTCGTATGCACAGTGTGACGACTAAGGGTAACACTCTCTGGTCAACAGAGCCTCAAGTAGGGTAGAGGGTGACCCTAAGGTCATACATGATCTGCAACACCATCTCAGGATCGTGCCAACGATATGACGCCTGATCCAGCTGTGGATCCACAAACAAATCCTGTTTCTAAGCAAGCAGTGGGGTCGGGACCAACCCACCCCCCACCTTGGCCAATTATGGAACTAGAGTTGCAGGTGGCTATGACCTACTTATTAGGCATACTAGGGGCCATGCAACAAGCCCAAGCTCTAACTATATCAACATCACAAGTTTAATTGGCAGTGGTGGCTCCTTAGGTTAAGGTGCCTCCCACACCCATCGTCGTTTACTTAGTTATCACACCAGGAGCGATGCTATTAGAGGAGTAGAGATTTTCAAAGTTTTTTTTATTTCGCCTCCTCTAAGGTTTTTTGAGGATGTATATGAGGACTCCCACGAGTTTTTGATGATAGGCATATAGATATTATACGCCTTGGGATTAGTAGAGACGAGAAGAGACAACTTTACCATGTATTATCTTGATGGACCATCCGGACAGTGGTGGCATTTGTATATGGGGTGTAGACTAGTTGGGTCATATCTCGTGTCTTGGACTGAGTTTTTAGAGGCTTTCTTTTTCAGATTTATACCAATTAGCATTAGAGTTCAACTTTGGGATAAGTTTGCTACGTTGTAGTAGAGCTCCATGTCAGGGTATAAATCCAACTTTCACAAGCTCTCCAGGCATGCTAACATGATTCTACCTACCCATCAGGAAAGATTTCATTGCTTTTTTCGTGGATTGAGGTTGCAGTTGCATATCGAGACTGAGTTTATGGCTTCTGCAGGCAGATTTTTCTTGGATATTGTTGATCATTCCCATACTATGGAAGATCTCAGTCATGAGACTGAAGGGGGAGTGATAAGACGGCTCATCCTAGGGCAAGTATAATGGTTCCCAAACTAGGGGCATGGGCTATTATGAAAGACCTCACTAGCGCTTCAAGCATTAAGTTTAGTCTACTCGGCCAGTTAAGGTGGCACTCTAGACCTCAAATGTCGAGTAGTATAGCCAAGGTGGTTCTGGTTCAAGTTAAGGTTTGAGAGGCTCATATTTGATTCCTTTGAGCCGTTGTGATTGATTTTCTTAGATCCATGCTTTTCAGGGTTGTTATGATTGTGTTCATTTTGATCTCTAGTTCAGAGAGTGTCACCAGTGATTGATTTTCTTAGATCCATGCTTTTCAGGGTTGTTATGATTGCGTTCATTTTGATCTCTAGTTCAGAGAGTATCACCAGCGAGGGATGATTGCACATGCTCTATAGACAGCTTAGCTAGTTTTGGTAGTAGCACCTTCGGCTAGAGGCGATGCCCAGGGTCAGGATCGTTGTGGTGGTCACTAGGGGCTCGAGGAGGATCCTAGGAATGTAGGGCAGAATGTAGATGAAATGTTCTATTAAATGGTAGATAGGGCCACCTTTGTGCAGCTCCAATAAGGGAATATGCTAAGGCATCAGACGATGGCATCATAGATACGATTCTTATATGTCATCAGCCCGCCTGGACCTTATTTAATCCGGGGTCTACATATTTCCACTTATGCTTCTCAGTTGAGTTTGTACTCTGATACTTTATCAGCACCATAATATCTTTCGACCCCAATGGGTGAGTCTTTAGTAGTGGATCAAGTGAGATTATGTTTGGTGACTATCCAAGGGCGTGACACTTGAGATTACCTTATTGTGTTTGATATGTTATATTTTGATGTTATCATGTGCATGCACTGGTTATTACCCTATAGTGCGGTTGGATTGCTTCACTGAGATTGTTACCTTAGCCATGCTTGGTATCCTTCCAGTAGTGTGCCAAGTCTCTTATGTTCAGGTGCGGAGATTAGTGTCTAACGGATGCTTAGACTATTTATCCTATGTGAGGTATGTTATTAGAGAGGACCCTACATTTATTTTGGTTCCTATTGTGTAAGAGTTCACAAATATCTTCCCTATCAATCTACATGGACTTCCCCTTGAGCATGACATTGATTTTTCTGTTGACCTAATGTTGGGAACTCGTCTGATCTCTACTCTACCTTACTGTATGACCCCCGCAGAGCTTAAGGAACTTAGTGTTAAATTAATGATCTATGGGCTAATGGATTCATAGGATCGAGTGTTTTTCCTTGGGTACTCTAGTTCTATTTGTGAAGAAGAAAGATGAGTCTATGCGTATGTGAATCTATTAGAGGCATCTAAACAAGGTGACGATGAAAAATCGATAGCCTATGCCTCATATCGATGGCATGTTTGATCAACTTTAGCGTGTTATGGTGTTTTCTAAAATTAATTTGAGATCCGGTTATCATCAACTGAAGATTAGGGTGACCATCCCCAAGACTACCTTTAGGACTCGTTATGGCCATTATGACTTCCTAGTGGTGTCTTTTGGGTTGAACAATAATATCCCAATGACATTCATGGACTAAATGGTGCATGTGTTCAGGCTGTATATAGGCTACTTCATCATATTGATGGCATTCGGAGGAGTGATAGCGCTCAAACTACTCTTCAAAACCAATTAAATGAGTAACCAGTTGTAGTTAATAAAAATACCCAACAGAGAGTCGGGGTCGAATCCTAGAAAGAATGATACAAGGCTAGTACTTCTATCAAGAAATATGGAATGTAAATTCGTTCATTTGCAGCAATAAAATAAGTCGGTGGATGATTCCACCAAATTTGATAAAAGGATTTGATTATCAAAAGTCACAATTAAACTAAGATTTCACAAGTTTAAATAAGTAACAAGTAATCTAGGGTTGCGGGGATTGGAAATCGATGTCACATAGGGGTAATTGTGTTGCTTTATATTGATAAACATTCATGGATAGGTTGGGTCATCTTCATTGACACTAATCTTTTTTCGATCTAAAAGTATCATTTCATAGAATTTCCTTTCGGTCTCATCTATGTGTTATATTGAACAACCCAATACCTTACATTGTTCTCTCTTTCAATGAAACAATAGGGAAAATAGATACGACCCATAATCTCTATTTTCGAGCAAGTTACAAAAGTCAAACCTAAATTGCAAGTATTAGACTAATTACTCCAATCAATCTCTTTCGAGCATCAATCGGAGATCAGAAGTAGGAATTGATTTTGCAACCTTAATCCAAAAATTAATCCCATGCCAATTAGCCCAAATCCATGTATGAACAACAACAAAACCATAACACAATACCCACTACATTGATTAAACACTCAACCTCGTAATTGCACCCCTAGATCTTGGAGTTTTAGCCACCCATCACAAAGAGTAAAGATATTATACCTTTCTTGAAAGCAGTTATGGGTACAATGAAATTGAGAAATTACAAGTAAACCCACTTTGAATTCAACTTCAATTCATCAATTTCAAGAACAAAGTTGAAAACCCTAAAAACTAGAAAGTGTTCTTCAAAAGGTAAAAAAGAGTTTTCATTCTCTAAATATTGTTCAAGATTTTTTTTTTTTTTTCGTCCTTTTGCTCGAACTCCCTTTTTCTCTCCCCTTAAGACATTTCCCCAAAATTTGTCCTAAAACTCAATATGTTACCCATTTGGCGACATTAGTCAGGCTCACCGATCACGTTAGGCGGATCGCCTACTACTCTTCAACTTGCCTTTGTCTTGAGCTAGGCTTCAGGTATTTGAACCTCAATCGGTGAGTTCGTTCAAGTCTGTCTTTCACATTCGGCGTATTACCGAGTACCACTTTTGTTCACCTTTCAAGCTTTCAATTTTTCTTCTTGCATTGTTACCCTTGATGATGGTCAATATGTCCGCCTTTCTCTTTTGGTGAGTCACCTTTCAATTTGAAGTTCGCCGACCTGCCTCAATTAATGCAAGTTTTGTACACGGTTAACTTTGACGAGGTCATACCCATTGTAACACCCCAATTTTTTTGAACTAAGACTCGAACCATCCTTCGTTGTGAGTAGGATTTTAACAAGGCATTTAAATTTTTTTGAGTGTTGAGGTCACTAGATGTAGCACCTTGAGTTCCAAGAAGAACTAAAGAGAAATTTATTCAAGTCCTTCCTAAGTTCTTCTAAGTTTTGGGTCAACTTCAAACGACCATAATTTTTGTTCCAGGATGAGTTAGGTGATCCTTAAGATATCAAATGAAATGTCTTTAAAGGATCTTTCCAACGCCACCAAGTTTGCTAATTTTCAAGCTCGTATGAGTGACATATTATCTTTTGAAGTCAGGCTGTTCAGTTAAGGAACGTTACCCAAAAATAATGAGGGGTATTTTGGTCTTTTTCTTACCCAATCAGATTTAATTCATTTTTAGTAAGGTTTTAGGGGTTTAATCTGATTTGGTTCAGTTTTATAATCCTAATATACGCCTAGGGTTTTGGTTGAGATTTCAAGAAGAGAAAAAGAAGAGAAAAGAGGAGAAAAGAGGAGAAAAGAGAAGAGGATCAAAGCGTTCGTCGAGATTCTTGAGTTCTGTTACAGAATTTCACCATGGGTTTAATCCCTAAGAGGTATGTAAGCTTTCATAGTATTGGGTTCATTCACTCACACACCAATCATGAGTTTGTTTTCCAATTTCATCCATAAGTTTGAGTATGTTGAGTTCTTGATCAGTTCTTGATAAGTGTTCTTAAAGTTTATTCTAAATCTTGTTTTGTTGGGGCTGGATGAATTCTTGAGATGAAAGTTAGTGATTTGAGGTTTTTTTTTTAGTGTATTAGTATGTACATACGTTGAGTATTCTATTCTAAGTGATTGGGAAAGAAACCATTCGATTTTAGGTGAATTAGGGTACGAAAACGAGCAAACAAAATTCATCGGGTTTTATGGGTTAGGGCCTGGCGTCCTGTGCTAGACAGTGCTCCCCAAATCCTCTTCTATAGTTTAGGGGCTGGCACCCCGTGCCACTCAGTGCGCCAAGGTCGCCTGCCCCTTCCTATTTGCAGTCGATTGTCCATTTGAGTTCTTTTAAAGTGTACCTTCACTCATTTTTTATTCTAATCACTCTAAGCTACTTCTAAACACCTATAATCATTCATAACATGAATCATAGCCTTGAATTCATAATTCAAATTTAAGATAGAGTTAAAAGTTAAGTTTTGAAATTTCTTTCAAACATTTTGAGAAGGTCCCATTGAGTCTTTTGAGGAGTCTGCTACAATTTATAATAAATTGTTTCAAGACTCTAGCAAGTGAGTATGAGAATGAGGAGAATGTATTCATGAGTCTACTTTATCATCACGATATCCTTCATATTATGAACCATAACTCTTGAATTCATAATTTACATTCAAGAGAGAGTTAAGAGTAGAGTTCAAGAAAGTCTTTTAGTTCAATTGTGAATCCTTTGAGATGAACTATCGATTTGAACTATGTTTTGAGCAAGTAAATATGAGAATGAGAAAAGTTGTATACATGAATTCCATATTGTTAATTAGACACTTGAGTCGAGTCGTTCATGCCCATATATTCCGCATGAATTTCATAAATTGAGCATCTTTGAGAGGAGTAGTATCTTCAAGTTCTAAGTCTTGAATATTGAGTTCCTAACCCTTTTGAGATAATATTCCTATTCATAGGACTATTCCATGTTACCCGAGAAGTTCTTGAGTTGAGTTGTTCATGCCCATAATTCCGCTTGAACCCTATGAGTTGAGCATTCTTGAGATAAGTAGAATCATGAAGCCCTTGAGTTGAGTAGTTCATGCCCAAAATTCCGCACGAACCCTACGAGTCGAGCATTCTTGAGATGAGTAGTATAATTGACTCCTTGAGTTCTGTAGTTGGTTAGTTCCAAGTATTGAATTCTATGCATGGTTATTGAAAACCTTGAATTGAGTCGTTCACGTCCATAATTAAGCATGAAACCTATTTTAAGAAGTCTTTTACAAATGCTTTAAACTTGTTTTAAGACTTGAGCTTTGAGTTGAGTAAGAGTAAAAGTGAAGTTCATTTTCTTCAAAAGATTATATGGGAACTAAGTATTCCAAAGAGTAAAAGTTTTCACATTTAGACAAGAGAGGAAACACTGATTTCCAAGAGAGGTTTTGAGCTAGTTTTTGAGTAATTATCTCAAACCATAGTAAGAGTTATGTTTTTAAACATATGAGACATTTATATTTTGGGAGTAGTATTGAGCACCGATATGGGGACAAGTTTGAGTTAAGATAATTCAAAGTCTCCATAAACCGTGTAGCCAGCATGGGTAGAAAAGGTTATACTTTTTAGATGATTCCTTAATGCTTTTTATCATAGACTAGTGGATCCACTTAGTAGTAGGTTATATACCCCTGGAAAGGTATAAGACGGCCCTGGCAACGTGAGGCAAGACGATGCATGTTCACATAGCTGATAGTGTTAGTTGTCGGTTAGAGAAACTCCCATAGAGATATTTTGTATTCTCATATCCAAATATAGTTTATATTGTATCCTTGCATACAAATTAAGTTACTATTTAATTCTTCAATACATTGAGTTGCTTTCTATTATTTTAAAATCTTTCCATATATTGCATCTGTATTATTGCTTTATATTGAGTTGAGTACCCAGAGTCAAGTATCTTATTATTGAGTTGAGCCTTATTTCACTGAGTTGAATATCTTATCATTGAGTTGATCCCTATTTTCTCTGAGTTGAATTGAACTATGTTTCTTTAAGTTGAGTTGAGATGAGAAAAGGTAAGTATGTTTCTATTCCATCAGTTCAAGCATATGTTTATGCTTTATAATTCCCCTTACATGCTCGTACATTCCATGTACTAAGCCATTTGTCCTGAATCATTTTATGAAGCAGATACATATACTCAAGATTATCAACAGACGCTTCATTGATACCACATGCAGCTTGAGTTAACTATGGTGAGCCTCCTTACTTCCGGAGGGTTCCACTTTTACTTTCAGTTATATCAGTTGTTAGGATGTTATGGGTCTTGTCCCGACTTCCATCTTTGTCAGTTAGAGGCTTCATAGATAGACAATAGAGTTTCAGAAGTCTGTTAATTTATTTTGGTAAATTTTTAAAGACTTAAGTTGCCTATTTTATGGAGAATTGAATATATTATTTTTATTCAGTTTTTAAGTTTTGTATGCTTGAGTTAGTCTTCCGCTTGTAGTCAGCTAGGATGAGGGTTCGCTTGGGGACCAACAATCATTCTCGAGTGCTGGCTACGCCCAGGGTGTTGACTCAGGTCATGACAAACTTGGTATTAGAGCTCAGATTTCAAGTGTCCTACGGTGTCTATGTAGCCATGCCAGTAGGATCTTTTTTATGGTTGTGAGGGCCCCACTTATATAAATGAGGGACTACAGACATTTAAGAAAAGTTTCCCTTCTTTCATATTCTTAATCGTGCAATATATCTATGTCATAGAGATTTATTCATGCTCGTGCATTTTTTAGATTCATTCGACTACCCCTCATACTAGAGGTGGTTGAAACGAAAAGTCGGTCCTTTATCGATGAGTTGTTCTTTACAAGAGTCTTGAGGAAGTCATGAGACTCCAGAGGGGCTTGGAAGGAGCCCATGAGTGAGGTAAGTGTTGAGTTTCAGAGGAATGCACTCATGTTCATATGAATCGTGCGTTCAAGCTAAAAGTGAGATGTACTTTCTTCTCTAAGCTTTGTGTCATCTGAGATCCTTTTGAGGAAGTATGAATAAAGCTTGGGTAGTATTTACACCCGAAAAGGTAGTCTGAGTTACGAGATTATGAGCATTAGTAGTAGAGAGTGCCCTTAAGTTAAGAGAAAAATATCCAGAGGTTCAGTAATCTAAGGAAAGGAGATAGTGATGGGACATATTATGTTATTGCAATCGTGTACCAGTGAGTTATAAGTGATGAGTTCATTTATGAGTAGAAAAAGGAATAATAATGTTGTAAAGAGTTGTTGATAGAAGTAAGAGGAATAGTTACTAGAGAAGATGAGATATATTATAGTGTTAACCAGAATAGAGTTGATGTCGATGTGTCATCGTGTTAGGGCAGACAAAATGTATGTGTGGAATTAGAAAGCAGAATATTCATGAGGTGATAGACCCAAGCTAGGCTTATAAACTTTGAAAGGAGAACCCCATGGTATTTAGAGGATGATAGAACTATTTGTGAGATAATGCACATTAAGTGAGTAAGTAATACTTAAGTTGTGAAGTGAAATGTGATGGTAATTTGTGAGTATGGAGACCGAGAGGTGAGGATTGACTACTTGTCATAAGGTCCTAGTGGATGAGTGTTTCTAAATTTGTATCCAGTAGTTGTAAGTTAGTATAGTAAGCGAGCAATCATATTGATATCCGGGTTTAGTAATAAACATTAAGCATGAATTTGAGATGAGTATCTTGATCAAAAGGATGGAAACATGAGGGTGATGATGTTAGTTTTGAGATTTGATCGAGAAGACTTGACATAGAGTAGGTGAGGAATTGAGGTGATTAGTTGCAATAAATATGAGTGGTACAAGTGAGAGACCCTAACCTTTAGATAAGGGCAATGAAGTGTGGCTAAGTCACAAGAGTAACAAGAGCATTAAGAGGTGTACCGTAAGGGTATGTAATCAGAAGAGGTGACGAGGAACACCTTAGAAAGAGGTCTTAGTACCTGCTTATGGAGAGTTCAGTAATCATGAGGTAAGCTTCTCCCGAGTGTTAGAGTAAAAGAGGATGTAAACTAGTTAAAGATGATGGAATAGGTCCATAGCTTTCAAGTGTCAGCTTTAGACCTAAGGGGGAGATGAGAAATCTAGTCAAGTGTTCAAGAATAAGATAGTAATGAGTTCCAAAGAGTATGGGAGATATATTTTTTAGAGGTCCTTTTAGTAATGGAGTAATGTTAGAAAGAGAAGGTTAATGATCCTATCGTGATAATGATGGTGTAATAATTCCGTCTAAAGTTATAAATGTAAAGGAAGAGGAGGATGAGGTTTTGCTATGAGAAATAGCTAAATGAGAGCCTTTAGTTGGTTTCGAATAGTAATGCGGGCAAATTTTAGTTGGTATGGCAGAGATGATAAGAGTAACTCCGTTCCATACACATAAATTTTTGGAACTAAAACTCGAACCATCCTTCGTTGTAAGTAGGATTTTACCGATGAATTTAAAATTTCTTGAGTGTTGAGGTCACTAGATGTAGCATCCTGAGTTACAAGAAGAACTAAAGAGAAATTTATTCAAGTCCTTCCTAAGTTCTTCTAAGTTTTGGGTCAACTTCAAATGACCATAATTTTTAGTACATGATGAGTTAGGTGGCCCATAAGATATCAAATGGAATGTCTTTGAATAATCTTTCCAACATCACCGAGTTTGCTAATTTTCGAGCTCCTATGAGTGAGATATGCCCTTTTGAAGTTAGGCTATCCAATTAAGGAAAGTTACCCGAAAATAGTGAGGGGTATTTTTGTCTTTTCCTTATCCAATCAGATTTAATTCATTTTTAGTAAGGTTTTAGGGGTCTAATCTGATTAGGTTCAGTTTTATAATCCTAATATACGCCTAGGGTTTTAGTTGAGAGTTCAAGAAGAGAAAGAAGAGAAAAGAGGAGAAAAGAGGAGAGGATCAAAGCGTTTGTCGAGATTCTTGAGTTTTGTTGTGAATTTTCGCCATGGGTTTAATCACTAAGAGGTATGTAAGTTTTCATAGTATTGGGTTCGTTCACCCACACACCAATCATGAGTTTATTTTACGTATTTCATCCATAAGTTTGAGTATGTTGAGTTCTTGATAAGTTCTTGATAAATGTTGTTGAAGTTCATTCTAAATCTTGTTTTGTTTAGATTTTGATGAATTCTTGAGATGAAAGTTAGTGATTTGAGGTTTGTTTTGAGTGGATTAGTATGTACATACATTGAGTATTCGATTATAAGTGATTGGAGAAGAAACCATTAGATTCTAGGCGAATTAGGGTCCGAAAATGAGAAAATAAAATTCATCAGGTTTTTCTGGGTTGGGGCCTGGCGCCTCGCGCCAGCTAGTGCGCCCCAAATCCTCTTGTGTAGTTTAGGGACTGGTGCCCTGCGCCACTCAGTGCGCTAGGGTCGCCTGCCTTCTTCAGTTTGCAGTCGATTTCTCCGTTTGAGTTCTTTTAAAGTGTACCTTCACTCCTTTTTTATTCTAATTACTCTAAACTACTTCTAAACACCTAGATATCATTCATAACAAGAATCATAGCCTTGAATTCATAATTCAAATTTATGGTAGAGCTAAGAGTTATGTTTTGATAGTTTTTTCAAACATTTTGAGAAGGTCCCATTGAGTCTTTTGAGGAGTCTTCTATAATCTCTAATCAAATTTTTCAATACTCGAGTAAGTGAGTAGGAGAATGAGGAGAATGTATTCATGATTCTACTTTATCATCACGAGATCCTTCATATCATGAACCATAACTCTTGAATTCATAATTCACATTCAAGAGAGAGTTAAGAGTAGAGTTCAAGAATGTCTTTCAGTTCAATTGTGAATATTTTAAGATCAACTATAGATTTGAGCTAAGTTTTGAGAATGTAAGTCTGATAATGAGAAGAGTTGTATACATAAATTCCATATCGTTATTTAGACCCTCGAGTCGAGTCGTTCATGCTCATAAATTCCGCATGCATTTCATAAATTGAGCATCTTTGAGAGGAGTAGTATCTTTAAATTCTAAGTCTTGAGTATTGAGTTCCTAACCCTTTTGAGATTATATTCCTAATCATAGGATTATTACATGTTACATGTTACCCATGAAGTCCTTGAGTTAAGTTGTTCATGCCCATAATTCCGCATGAACCATATGAGTTGAGCATTCTTGAGATGAGTAGTATCATGAAGCCCTTGAGTTGAGTAGTTCATGCCCATAATTTTGCATGAACCCTCCGAGTTGAGCATTCTTGAGATGAGTCGTATCATTGACTTCTTGAGTTTTGGAGTTGTTGAGTTCCAAGTATTGAATTCTATGCATGGTTATTTAAAACCTTGAATTGAGTCGTTCACGTCCATAATTAAGCATGAAACCTATTTTAAGAAGTCTTTTACAAATGTTTTAAACTTGTTTTAATACTTGAGAATTGAGTTGACTAATAGTAAAAGTGAAGTTCATTTTCTTCAAAAGATTATATGGGAACTAAGTATTCCCAAAGAGTAAATGTTTTCACAATTAAACAAGAGAGGAAACATCGATTTCCAAGAGAGCTTTTGAGCTAGTTTTTAAGTAATTATCTTAAACCATAGAAAGAGTAATGTTTTAAACATATGAGCTAGTTATATTTTTGTAGTAGTATTGAGCACCGATATGGGAATGAGTTTCAGTTCAGATAATTCAAAGTCTCCATAAACCGTGTAGCCAGTATTGGTAGAATAGCATACTTTTTACATGATTCCTTAATGCTTTTTAGCATAGACTATTGGTCCACTTAGTAGTAGATTCTATACCTTCGACAAGGTATAGGACGGCCCTAGCAGCGTGAGGCAAGACGTTGTATCCTCATATAGCTCATAGTGATGGTTGTCGGTTAGAAAAACTCCCACAGATATATTTTGTATTCTCTTATACAAACACAGTTTATATTGTATCATTGCATACAAACTGAGTTACTATTGAATTTTTCAATACATTGAGTTGTTTTCTACTATTTTAAAAGTTCTCCATATATTTCATATGTATTATTGCTTTATATTGAGTTGAGTACCTAGAGTCGAGTATCTTATTATTGAATTGAGCCTTATTTCACTGAGTTGGATATCTTATCATTGAGTTGAGCCTTATTTCACTGAGTTGAATATCTTATCATTGAGTTGATCCCTATTTTCATTGAGTTGAATTGAACTATATTTCTTTTAGTTGGGTTGAGTTGAGTGAGTTGAGAAGAGGGAAATATGTTTCTATTCCACTAGTTCACATATATGTTTATGCTTTAGAATTTTCCTTACATGCTCATACATTTCATGTACTGAGCCATTTGGCCTGTATCGTTTCATGATGCAGATATAGGTACCCAGGATCATCAACAGACGCTTCATTGATACCACATGCAATTCGAGTTAGCTATGGTGAGCCTCCTTGCTTTCGGAGGGTTCCACTTGTACTTTCAGTTAAATCAGTTGTTAGGATGTTGTGGGTCTTGTTCCGACTTCCATCTTTGTTAGTTAGAGGCTTCATAGATAGACAATAGATATACCATAGAGTTTTAGAAGTCTGTTAATTTATTTTGTTAAATGTTTTAAAGACTTAAGTTGCCTATTTTATGGCTAGTTGAATATATTATTTTTATTCAGTTTTTAAGCTTTGTATGCTTGAGTTAGTCTTCCTCTTGTAGTCAGCCAGGATGAGGGTTCGCTTGGGGACCAACAATGGTTCTTGAGTACCAGCCACGTCCAATGTGTAGACTCGGGTCGTGATACCCATTAGGTGATCCGCCTTTCTTGTTTGGTGATCAACAACATGAAGTTTACATTTCTTTTCATATTTTTGACCATTCTTTCAAATATTCATCCTTGCCTTGGCAAGCAGCCTTCATAGCTGCAAATTATCAAAATATCATTAGAATAGGACATAATTAGGCATTGAGGACAATAATTGTTGGGCTAAACACGCCTCAAATGAGTGCAAATATACCACTTATCAAAACCACCAACTTAAACTTTTGCTTGTCCTCAAGTAAATCAAGAATACAATCAGTTCAACAAGGGTGTCTAAATAGTACTCAATGATAGTTAACATGCAAGTGTCATTACAAGACTACTCTCAACAACATGCTACACTTAATCACAATCAAGAAGCTTCAAATGACGACTAACCAGTCTCAACACTAACTCATGCTCACTATAGCTTCTTTTCTAATGCATGACCATGTTTCAACAAATGCATTCAAGTACCCTCACATCAAGAAAGATTTCATGCTCTCAAAAAATAAATCAACAAAGAAATAAGGAATCAATACAACTCTCACTCTCTCAAAAGGGAAATACATGCAAGGTTCATTCCATAGGTTTGCTCATATTTCCCAATCATCACAAATCCTAGTTCATGCAAGAGTTAAAAGGTTCTTTAGGCTTGTAATGGGCTGATGGTTAAGGTATGGTTCATTTGGCTTTGTGACTTCGCCTTTCCAAAGAATTGTTACAATTATCTTCTCCTCTTTTAAAGTTCTTTTCATTCTTTTTTCATTTGACAACTCAAACTTTTACTTGTCAATCCTTTTATTGGGAACTCTCTTTTATTCCAATAACTCTCTTTTTCATTTCAATTTTTCCACATTGTTCATCATAGTATTTCTCTTCTCTTTTTTTTTTTTTTATAAAGAAGAGTTCTTTATTTTTGAGACAAACTTCAAAGTTGAGTCTCATTCCTTCTTTCATTGCCTTTTCACTTGGATTTTCTTTCTTTGTCCTTTCCACACCCCAACTTAGGCTTTTGGCCCAATTTGGCTATCCAAACAAACCAATGTTTTGAAAAGGATTTTTGGGTGAGAAGGTAGGGACAATTTGGTTCATGTGGTTTCAATGTGGTTGTCAACAAATAGTTTAGGTTCAAATGGTGCCAAAATGGATGCACACCCTCACAAGGTAGTCACAAATGATATGGGAATTTGGGGGTTCCCTCTCAAAAATTTTGCCCAAGATCATACCTTACACTTACCAAGGTTTAGACAATTAAACTAACAAGACAAATTCTAGGATTCCACACACATTCTTTCAAATAAAATCTCACCACACATGACACTTCAAATACACTCATTAAGCACAACTAAAAAAATCAAAAGCTTACGTGCAATGTCATTGCAAGGCTAAAAAAGATCACTCAAAAATGTAACTATATCAATTTCTTTCTTGCAACACAACACTTCACACCAGGCTCGTCATGATTATTATTCAAGACATCGCTATTGAACACAATTGATCCTTCAATTATTATCAATGAAAACTCAAGCAATTCAAATTTACAAAACTCATGGGGCACTAAGATATTGATAGAAAAAGGCAAAAAGTGATAATTACCAAATAAAACACTATAACATAAACAAAAACAACAAACTACAATCATCCAAAATTGAAAATAACAAAATACAAAGCAAAAGGGGAATATTGGCACACATTTTCTCACCCCACCAAAAATTAGAGTACATTGTCCTCAATGTAATAGTAAAGAGTACATTGTCCTCAATTTAATAGTAAAGAGAAGGGAGTCTTTGGAGGAGTGGCATCATGTGGGCATCAGTGCTCGACAATAGTATCACAGGAAGCAGCAATGTAGCATGATCTGGGCATCAATGCCCAATACATCACTAGGAGGGATGGTGTAGTTTGAAGAGACTCTATTGGTGCAAACTATGGAGGTCTCCCAAAGAGATCTCTCCAACATAACATGAACTATCATTTTATCAGTGTCCTACAACTCTATGAGTGTTAGTGCAATCCTCTGCACATCCTCCTCTCTCCTCCTCTCATCCTTATCATTGTCCTTGGCCAAATCATCATCAACTCTCTCAGCTACCCCGCTCACGAGGCACTAAGATATTGAGAGAAAGAGGAAAAGAGTGATAAATACCAAATGAAACAATATAAAAAAAACAAAAACAACAAACTACAATCATCCATAACTGAAAATAAAAAAATATAAAGCAAAAGGGGAATATTGGCACAAGTTCCCTCACCTCACCAAAAAGTAAAGTACAATATCCTCAATGCAATAGTAAAGAGTACAGAAGGAAGAGTGAAAATGTCCTCCTGATAGGCTATGCCTGTGGAATGCACTCATTGGGAGTCTCTGGAGGAGTGGCGTCATCAGGGGCATCAGTGTCCGACAAAAATATGAGAGGAGGTAGCAATGTAGCATCAGTTGGGGCATCAGTTCCCGATACATCACTAGGAGGGATGGTGTAGTCTGAAAAGACTTCACTGGTGCCAATTGCGGAGGTTTATCAAAGATATCTCTCCAACAAAGCATGAACTATCATTTTCTAAGTGTCCTACAACTATGTGAGTTTCAATGCAATCCTCTGCTCATCCTACTCTCTTCTCATCTCATCCTCGCCAGTCTCCTTGGCCAAATCATCATCAACTCTCTCAGCTACCCCACTCAGCTGCATACTTTGTGCTGACTTACTGCTAGGCATAGTAGGTGGCATAGACGGAGGTGCATCGGGTAGGGGAACCTCACCCCACAACATAGAAATATCTACAGACCTCAGATGGTCTACATATTTTCTCAAGGCAACGATCTTACCTCTCATTATATCAAACACACCTGAACTACCAACGACCTTTTCAGGTCTGTAATCGAGTAGTGAGGTTATCCAACCTCACCCTGTGTGACTTAATCAATCCCTCATATAGGGTCACCCTATCTTAGAAAGGATACATAACCCTCTCAATTTCCCTAACAATCACTGAGGGAATATCCTTTTCAAACCTCATGGCCCTAACATCTGTAGACCGAGCAATACTTCCCATTTGGTAGATCAAGGCTTGGGTCAAGGGGGGACGGGATGTAGGAACATGGGTAGGTGCATTAACAATAGTAGAAGAAGAAGTGGAAGGCACAATAAGAGGGTGAGATATACCTGGTTGCTTCATAGAATGAGTGGATGTGGTGGCCTCAGAAACAAAGATAGTGGGATCAACAACGGGTGTGGTGTCTGGTTATGGCGACTTTAGAATCTGAGTCGTATAGTCCCATAGATAATCAACCGCAATCGTCCAAATATCATTGGAGGAGGCCAGGGTGATCCATACAGAAGTTTTTCCCCGAAATAGAACTCTAGCCTCTTCACACATTCATGTGATCAATATTATGGGAAAGGTAGTGACGACTGCTCCTATCTGACCCTTAGTAACATCTCCTCAACAATAATGGCCCCCACATTGATCGACTCTCTATCGATATGGTTCCCACTAGCACCACCTTGGGATGTCGGAGGACAAACTCAATTTGGGACAACATGATCGTATTGCTTATGAACCCAAACCAATACCGAGCAACAATGCTTAGATTTTTCTTCTCAGTTCATGTACCATCAACCATCCAAGGTGGAAAAGTATCATATATCAATGGTGGTTACCACCCCATCAAAGCATCAATATCATGGTGCATCCAAATATGGAATATGTCACCCTGATAAAACATATGGGTTGCGATGTCATGTGAAACCTTCAAACTTATGAAATTGAATAGTGTCCCAAATCACCGAGTAGTCTCTCAACACACTATTTATGGAGAGTCATCTTTCCTCTAGAATGGCCTGCTCCCCAGATACCTTGAGCCTATTGAGGCTTCTTGGAGCAATAATTGGGAGAACTCTTGATGATGGTGCTTGAGTAGATGAAGGTGGCACTAGTTTGGACTTCATGTCCGTTCTTTATCTTTCAACCTTCTTTATGGATTGTACACTACCATGTGTAGACGAATGAGGAATAGTTGGTTGTGGTCGGGGAGCCCCTGATGGCTCGTTGATCATTATACCTTTTTGCTTTTTAGATAAAAGAGGAGAAGGAGGAGAGTCTCTATCAGATTCCCTATTCGAAGTCACCACCTGCTTTCTCTTGGTTCTCGTCATAATTTGTAAAGCACAATTATTCAAGCAAAGAATTGGTGAAGGTTATTTGAATCTAACTCAATTGGAAGCACAGTTCCAATAAAAAAATTTAGGCTTGCCTAATGAGAAGGTGGTCCGCCTAACAGGATGGCGAGCTCCGGTGAGCTCGCCGAATCAAACAGTATCAAAAATCAAATAACTTAGGCATAATGGGCAGAGTCAATTCCAACTAGGTGATTCACCAAGTTGGTTTGGCGGGCTAAGACAAGTCCACTGAAACTGACAGTGCAAAATGAAAAGAAACAGGTATCAAAGATGATGCGTGCTCCCACTTGGCAATATGCCAAGTGGGTTCGGTGAATTAAGACAAGGTCACCGAATGGAACAGTACCAAGGTTACATATTCACTCAAGAAGGTGAGTTGGGACTTACTCGATGATTTTCCTAACCGCCTTGGCAAGCTAAGTCAAGCCTGCCAAACTGGTGGTATTTAGCCCAGTGCCTAATTTCACAGATTAAACCAACATATGCAACAATATCAAATTCCCCCTTAAAGTTTACAATCTACCCACATGCTTATCTACCAATGGGTACTTAGACTTCCCCCCAAATATCATGAAGTATTGCTCAAATTGATGATTTGACCTTAAGAAAGTCGTCACTCTATCTATCATTGGCAAAATCATACAATCGGATCAACACTAGGCTACTAAGAATTAACCCACATCAAATTCAACAAAGACCCGATATATACAAGGGATCAATTTCAACATTTAACCAACACAATCAAATTTAGCAATTTCTAGGTATAAACAAAAGCAATTAATTTAAGGGCACAGTTCAATACGATTATTATAGCACTACCCAATGAAATAAACTAACAAAATGCATCATATGACCTAATGCCTATGCATAAAACACATATTTAGGCTCAAAATATAAAATGGAAGTCGAAAATTAACCTCAAATAGAAGTAAATATGCGCAAACAAGGAATGTTAGGGTTTGGGTCAAATTATCAGGCAAGAAAATGCAGTCTGCACACTAAGAAACACTAAGAATCACACACTAAAGACACTGAAACACTCAAATATGCTATTTCAAGTGAAACGAAGGAAAGGGTCTCAGAGATGGCAGATGGTTTTCTTTATGAAATTGAAAAAACCCTTGGCCTTTTTATACCAGACATGTTCGATGGTCAGGACTAACGTCGCTGAGTGCGTTTGGTGGATCACCAACTAATGCTAAAGCTTGCTGAAGAGGCTTGAACATAAACCAAACCTGGAGGCTGATTCGGCGGACACGATGAAGTCCGCATAGTGTACTTTAAGTAGATCACCTTTTGGATCTCAGATTTCCTAAATGGACAATACACTTTTCCACATTTTCCAGCTTAGAAGGTTGACAAGAATGACTCCTCAGAACGCCTTCAACGGATCACCTTTATGGTTTTGGCATCACCAATTGTTTACTTTCGCATCACTTTGACTTCTTTTCTACCTGCACTCACAACACACATTATTGAAAGTAATAAAATAAAAGTAAATACTTGGGTTGCCTTTATGAAATTGAAAAGACTCTTGGACTTTTTATACCAGGCACGTTCGGCGGTCACGACTAATGTTGCCGAGTGCGTTTGGCAGATCACCAAATGGAGTTGAAGCTCGCCGAAGAGGCTTGAACAAAAACCAAACCTGAAGGTTGATTCGGTGAACATGGTGGAATCTGTATACTATACTTAAGTAGATCACCTTTTGGAGCTCAGATTGCCTAAATGGATAGTACACTTTTCCACATTTTTCCATCTCAGAAGGTTGACATGAATGAGTCCTCACAACGCCTTCAGTGGATCATCGTTATGGTTTTGGCATCACCTAATGTTCCCTTTGCAACACTTTGACTTATTTTCAACCTCCACTCACAACACACATTATTGAAAGTAATAAAATAAAAGTTAATACTTGGGTTGCCTCTTAAGAATTGTCTTATTTAATGTCGTGGCATGACATAATTCTCATTTCCTCAGTATTCATTTTGGGATTCGGGATGGTGTCACTAGGTAACGTTCCCTTTTGCCTTGGATTGAGATGAGTAGAGATCTGGTACATTTGGGTCTCAAGTTGCTTGATAGCCGAATGGGAGTTCACCGATTGAGATAAAGTGGAGAAGTCATTTTTCACTATCTTCAACACTTTGTTGAATCCTCCAACCTTGTTAAAGATCCTCGTGAGCACTTCCTCTATTCAGTTTCCTTCCAAACCAGAGGGTTCCTTTGGTTGTTGATGATCATGGGGATGAAAGTATCTATCTTTTTCTGCATCCCTATCTCTCCAATTTCCACCTTGCTAATCTTTCCAACTATTATCTCCCTCTTTGTTCCAACCTTGTCTTTGGTAGTTCGGGTGAGAACCCCCCCCCCATTGGTTTTCCTAGTATTTCACTTCTTCATTGTATAATGCCTCAAACTCGGTACCATCCAAAAACCGCCTGCTATTTGTTCCAACCGCATTCACTAATTTACATCCACTTCCCATAACATGTTTTGACAATAGATCGAGTTGGGTCATCATTTTGGCCATGGTTTCATCTTGTTCATTGTCAATCTCAATTTTGTTTTTGGTCATGCTCAGTTGTAGAGTAGAACTTGGTCTTCTTTAGTATGTCATCCTCGGTTAACTTCGGTCATGTCATCTAGCAACAACATTTCCACTTTATATAGTTGCGTCATTAATCTTTCTTGGACTAACTGATCAGCCACGCCTTTATTAACTGAATCAAGGCTGCAATAGAAATATTACAGTGGCAAATTATCTGGAACACCATGTGTTGGATATTGCAAGAGTAGTTTCTTGAACCGCACCTAAGTATCATGTAGACGTTCACCTCCAGTTCGCTTGAAATTTTGGATTAGGGTTCGAAATTTAACCATCTTCTAGGGTAAAGAATCTCTCTAAGAAAGCTTCAGTCAATCCTCCCAAGAAGTTATAGAGTCATTTGACAATTCCGTCAACCATTATGTGGCTTCACCCGTCAAAGAGAACGGGAATAACAACAATTTTACAGACTCTTGTGAGATGTTTTTGAACAAAAACGGCCCACACACCTCCACAAAGTTTTGAAGGTGTTAATGGGGATCCTAGTGAGATAAACCCCCAAATTTTCCTCGTAGATGGAGGAATTGTAGCATTGTTCTGGTTACATGAAACATTGTCCTCCCGGTTGTGGGAGGTATCCGGATGGCTCCTATCATTTGAATGATGTTCACATGCATATCATTCGTGTTATCATTTTGCCCGTAGTGAATATCATTGTCACTACCGTGGCCAATCATGCTCTCAAATCGGCAAATCAGCTAAACACAACATCAAGCAACAATCTACCATAACTTAATCAATTTACAAAGTAATTTCTCAAATGGAATTTCTAGCCATCATTTCCCTGCAGCGGTGTCATTTTTGATAATGCTCGAACTACTTTTCAAAACCAATTAAAAGAGTAAGTGGTTGTAGGCAATAAAAATACCCAATGAAGAGTAATCTCATAGAGAATGATACAAGGCTAGTAAATCTATCAAGAAATATGGAATGTAAATTTGTTCATTTATACAAATAAAACAAGTGGGTGGATGATTCCACCAAATTTAATAAAAGGATTTGGTTATCAAAAGTCATAATTAAACTAAGATTTCAAAAATTCAAATAAATAATAAGTAATCTAGGGGTGCGGAGATTAGAAATTGATTTCACGAAGGGGTAAATGCATTGCTCTATAGTGATGAACATTCGTGGATAGGCTGGGTCATCTTCATTGACACTAATTTTTTTCATCTCAGAGCATCATTTCATAGAATCTCCTTTCAGTCTAATCTATGTGTTATATTGAAAAACTCAATACCTTACACTATTC
Organism: Solanum chiquidenum; assembly: GCA_029582725.1. Taxonomy (NCBI): domain Eukaryota; kingdom Viridiplantae; phylum Streptophyta; class Magnoliopsida; order Solanales; family Solanaceae; genus Solanum; species Solanum chiquidenum. The sequence goes on from JAJOOS010001858.1 coordinate 22,214, forward strand.
TCTCTTTTGATGCATCAATAGGGAAAATTGATCCGAACCATAACTATTTTAAGAGAGTTACATACATCAAACCTAAAATACATGTATCGAACTAATTACCCACTCCAATTAATCTCTTTCGAGAATCAATCAGAGATCGGAAGTAGAAATTAAGTTTACAACCTTAACCCATTAATTAACCCCATCTTAATTAGCCCAAATCCATATATGCACAACAATAAAATAAAGCATGACACAATACCCACTACATTAAATTAACACCCAACCCGATAATTGAACCCTTAGATCTTGGGGTTTTAGCCACCTATCACAAAGAGTAGAGAAATTATACATTTTATGAAAGCAACCATGGGTACAATGAAATTAAGCAATTACATGCAATACCACTTCGAATTCAACTTTAATTTATCGATTTCAAGAACAAAGTTGAAAAACCCCATAAACAAGAAAATGTTCTTCACAAGGTAAAAAAGTGTTTTCGCTCTCTAACTATTGTTTAAGACATTCTTTTTAAATTTTTGTCCTCTTGCTCGGACTCCCTTTTTCTCTCCCCTTTGGGCCATTTATAATTTCACCAAAATTTGGCCCAAAACCCAATGAGTGATCCATTGGGCAAAATTAGTCGGGCTCGCCGATCACGTTAGGCGGATCAACTACTGCTCTTCAGCTCGCCTTTCTATTGTTCTAGATTTTAGGTGTTTGAACCTCAATCGGTGAGCTCATTCGAGTTTGCCTTTAATATTTGGCGTATTGTCGAGTACTATCTTTATTTGCCTTTCTAGCTTTCAATTTTTCTCCTTACGTTGTTTCCTTTGACGATGGTCAACATGTTCGCCTTTCTTATTTAGCGAGTCACCTTTCTATTTGGAGCAGTCCAACCTACCTCAATTAATACAAGTGTTGTACACTATCAATTTGGGTGATGCCATACCTATTAGATGATCCGCCCTCCTTGTTTGGCGATCAACAACATGAAGTTTACACTTCTTTTCATATTTTTGACTTTTCTTTCAAACATTCATCCTTGCCTTGTCTTTTAGTCTTCATAGGTGTAAATTATTAAAATATCATTAGAATAGTATATAATTAGGCATTGAGGATACTAATTGTTGAGCTAAATAGGCCTCAAATAAGTATAAATCTATCACTCATCAAGGAGCAAGAGCAACATTTGAGGACCATGCTCCACACTTAAGAGATCAATGAATTAATGCCTAAGTTCTCAAAGTGTGAGTTCTATATTAAGTTTGTAGCATTCTTGGGGTACGTGGGACCAAGGATGGAATTATGGTTGATCTGGAAAAAATTGAGGTTATTTGTGATTGGGTTAGTCCCACCTCAGTGACTAAGATTCAAACCATTGTTGGGTATGCTGGCAACTATAAACAATTTGTTGAAGGCTTCTCATCAATTTAACACATTTGAATTAGTTGACTTGTCTTGATGTTCCTTTTTACTTGTTGGATCAGTGTCGGTCTAGCTTATGAAATTTCAAAAAGTTGTTGACTATTCATGTTGTGACTCTTCTAGTTAAGGGCGAGGGGTTCATAGTATATCGTGACACATCCCATTTTTGTTTGGCTTGTGTAATGATGCAGTGGGGCCGTGTGATTGTACATAAGTTGAGGTAGCTTAAGGTTCATGAGCGTAACTACCTTAATCATGGATTAGAGCTGCTTGTAGTAGTATTGGTGCTTAAGATTTGAAGGCATCACCTATATGGGGTTCGATGTGAGATCATATCAATCATAAGAGTTTGTAGTACATCATAAGATAAAAGGACTTTAATTTTAGGCAGTGTAGGTCAATTGAGCTCCTAAAGTATTATGACCTATTTATTCTATATCATTTGGGCAAGGAAAATATGGTAGCAGATGCCTTGAGTTAGAAGAAGGTTAGTATAGATAGTCAAGCCTACCTTTTTTTTTGCTGCGGAGTGAACTTTAGATTTAGACTGTCATTCTTTAGCCAACATGATGCTTCGCCTTGATATTTGGAATTCTAGTAAGATTCTAGCCAACTTTGGGGTTTATTTATCTTTACTGGATCAAATTCGTGGTTGACAATTTGAGGATGATGCCCTGGTAGATACTTGAAATCATGTTTTGCGAGGTGCTCTAGGCACACCACCTTGGATACGAATGGTATTATGAGGTTTGATGGTTGTATTTCTATTTCTAGAGTTGGATACTTGATACAATTTATTCTTACAAGTCCCATGATTCTATATATTGTATTTACTCGGATACATCGAAGATGTATCACAATTTAAGTTAGCATTACCGGTGGAGAGGAATGCGGAGACATATAGCAGATAATGTGTCATGTTGCTTATGATTTTAGGAAATGAAGGCCAATCATTTGAGACCTAGTGGTCAGCTTCAGAGGTTACCCATTCTAAAGTGTAAATAGGATCACATCACCATGGACTAGATTATGGGGTTGCTTCAAACTTATAGGGGTGTTGATAGCATTCAGTTCATCGTGGATTGATTGACCAAGTCAGAACACTTCTTTACCATTCAGTATTCTTTCACAGTCAAGAATCTAGCTTATGTTCATATACAGAGGTAGTCCGTCTCCCTGGGGTGACTGTGCCTATTATTTAAAATAGGGGTGCTGAGTTTACTTTAAGCTTCTGGAGGGCCTTTAGGAGAAGTTGGGTACCTGAGTTAACCTTAGTACAATATTTCATCCGCAGACTAATGGGCAGTCGGAGCGTTCTATTCATGTGTTTGGAGGATGTTATGATTTCATACAGGTTGACTTTGGGGGTTAGTGGAACCAACTCTTACCCTTAGCAGAGTTTTCATATAACAACAACTACCATTCGAGTATTCAAATGGCTCCATTCGACACCTTATCTTAAGCATTGTGGCTCTCTAGTTGGTTGTTTAGTTTGAGTCTTTAGAGCCTAGACCAAGTGGGACTAATTTTCTTCAGGAGGCTTTTGACAGAGTTCGAGTAATTCGGGATAGGCGTAGGTCAACATACAGTAGAAATAAGAGTTATGTTTACCGTAGGCGCCGACCTTTGAGATTCAGAGTTGGTGATTGGGTATTCCTTTGATTATCTCCCATGAAGAGCGTGATGAGATTTATGAGGATGGGCAAGCTTAGCCCTAGGTATATAGGGTCATTTGAGATTCTCCAAACTATTGGTAATGTTTCTTATGAACTAGGCTTACCTCATATATTTTCAACTATTCATCCAATTTTCCATGTTTCTATGGTTCACTAGTATGTTCTTAATGAGTCAAATGTGCCCTATTTTGGCTCAGTTCAGTTGGACGATTGTTTGACCGCTATGAAGGAGCTCGTTTCTATGTTGTCCAGAGATGTGTGACACTTGCATGCGAGTGTGATTCTTGTTGTTAAGGTCAAGTAGAATCAACGTCCAAACAAGAAGGATCCTTTTGTTTGGTCTAGAAGGATCTTCATTTTTGGTATCCCAAGGCTTCCTGATTTATTTCTAGCTACCTTGTTGATTTTGGCTTCAATAGAGCCTTGGGTGTGGGACCTACTTTTTATTGAGATGACCTTCTTTGAAAGTTTTGACATCTCCATTGAGTATAGAATGTCAAATTAGGTAGTATAGTTTGTTAGTATACATGGTTTTCCGAATTAATTTAGAGCACAATTTTTGTTGGTACAGGAAGCTTGTGTAGACACTGTAGCGGCCCTGACACCAATTTAGTGGCCAACGAGCCATTTGAACGGGTGTTGCTAGAAAGGAGCTGCTTTAGCAACCCTGTCACCATATTAGTGGTGGTCGCTTTAGCGGCTAGGGAGGCTTTTAAGCAGAACCCTCCAACGAGTCCTAGCCATTGTAGCGACAAAATCGCCACTTTGTAGGGTTGCTTAAATGGCAAAATGACCTTTTCAATCCATTTTTTCTCTTAATTCTCTCTTTGTTCTTCAAATTTTGAGATGTAGGAGAGCTCAATTTCTATGGGAATTTGTGGGTTGTCATTGGGAGTTGTTGTGGGTTGTCATTGGGAGTTGTTGTGGGACTGGTTTGTTGATTGTTAGAATCATTATTGCATGTTTGACCCGTAAGTCTGCCTCCCTTTAATTTGTTTTTAGCTTCAATGGTGAATTGACGAGCTTGTTGGTGGATGCATTGTTTTTACTAAAATTGTGCCCATTTTAGGGGAAAGCTCATTGAGATGAATGATACCTAATGACGGAGTCAATTTTGAGATTCCTTCCATGGGTCCCACAATGTCACTTTGGATTTTTATTTGTTCCATCTTTAATTGTGGCGAATTGTATGTCAAATATCTGTATTAACGTCATAATTGTTTATTTGTTTGCATAGTAGTGATCATAGGCGGTTCTGAAGAGTATTACTATGGTTTGGTTGATTTTAGAGCGCATGTGATCGACTTAGAGGTAGGATACAACTTATCAATCTTTGATTGATCTTCTGTTTGGTATTTAGATATTATCTAGCTAGTTTTGGGAGGGTTCTTAGAATGATTCATGTTTAGCTGAAAGAAATCCTATTATAGCCTTTTGTTCAGGTAATTTTGGGGTAATTGAGACGTCTATCTTCTTTGTGATGTTGATATCATGCCACATTTTAGTTGTATGCCTTTGTGTATTGTTAATTGTGACTTATTATTGGCCTTAGCCTAGGCGTAGGCTAGTGATTGCCTTAGAAATGCTTTTTGGAGTCATTATGCGTTAGAAATCTTTTGATATCATTTTGGACGGTTCTAACTCCATGTAGATTAATGTAGCAGACTTGAGTCTGATGGCATTGATCCTTAGATCAATGACAACTCCTCTCTTACTGTATTTCATCCATAAATTACCTACGTAATCACCTTGACGTGTTTGAGTTGTGGTTTTAGGCCTTACTGGTTACATTAGATCAGGTAAAGGGTTTCGAGATGCAGTGGACCCCTTATGACTTTGGAGAAGGTTTCGCTTTACAGTTTGTTCGCACATGATGATAAATGTGTCATATTAGAGTCCTATGAAGTATTCTAGCCATGGTTTGAGGTCCATGTGTACTTTTACTAGGTGTGATTTAAGTCTGGGAACACTTCTACTAGTCATGTTTGAACCCTAACATCTTGGTTCTATTAGATTCTTCGGGTTCCTTCGTCACAATTCAAGTATGGGGTTGTCAGCTTCATTCTGAGTTATACTTAGTCATAGCTAGGAATCTCTTTAGCTCTTTTGTGCACTGATCGGGCTTATGGAGGTCTGTTTGAGTTATTTAACTTTCAAGTGCGTGAGTGTACCTTGCGGGCTTATGGGGGCCCAATTAGGTTATAGATAACTACTTTACCTTATTGATATGCTCATGTTATATTATAGAGTGTACCTTGCGGTCGGTCTATGATGCCTACTAGGTACCAAGTCTTTTGGTACTCATACTACACTCTGCATCAATTTTTCCTAATGCATAACTAACCGTCAGCGATAACGTTGATTTTTGTGTAGAAGCAGGAGCTTCCATATATAGAAGGTGAGCTAATGGCATCCTACTTACTTATCTCTATTTTTATATAATTTTTGGGTAGTATTTTGTATTTTAGAGAAGTATGTGCATATTTTGTTTATCTTATAACATGTACTCATTTTAGTAGCTTGTACCATTGTCCACCAGGTCATGAGATTGGATCTTGTACTATTGTATAAGTTTAGGTCATTCTCATGTCTGTTGTTATTTCTCTGTTCTGTTGTTTGTTTTTCCATTGTTTTAAGCTTTCTTCCCAATATGATTGTTACTTGTTGTTTTGGTATATGGGTTGTCTTACCTACCACTGGGTCTCGATAGGTACTATCATGACTAAAGTTTTCAGGTTGTGACATTCAAGGATCTTTTATATCTTTATGAACAATTCTTGAAACCTATAAAGATCCCTAGATTGACTCTAAGTGAATTATCTCGAGGCAATTCAAATTGATCATTATCTCCTTCTTGAAAAGAAAAGAATTTAACTCAAATTAGAAAGATCATCATCAAAAGTAGTAAACAGATAAAAGTCACACACATTGAAGGTGTTGTCAACTTAATACTCTGAAGGGAATCAATCATTTAGGAGTTATCATTGAGCCTTATAACCACTTGGAATGGTCCATAACCTCTTGGCATCAATTTGGTCCTCTGATGATTGGAAAAATGCTCCTTGCAAAAATTCACCCATACCTATTCGCCCGGTTCAATCACAATTCTTTTTCGACCTTTGTTTGCCTTCTTTGCCACCTATTGGTTTTTGTTTACAAGGTGGAGTCTCATTTTTACTTTAAGTTTCTTCAGAGTATATGCTCTTTTGTTTCCATTTAAGTTTAAAACAACATCTTTCGTAAGATAAGCGATATGTAAATGGGTTAGGGGGTAAAAATCATACACCACTTCAAATGGGGTTATGCCAATAGTTCTACGAATACTCGATTATCATAAAACTCAACTAATGACAAATGTTCCTCCCATGAGTCCTACTTTAACTATATCATGACACAAAACATATATCCCAAGGTCCTATTCACAACTTTGATTTAACCATCAATTTGTTTGTGGGTGACAAGAAGTTGAGAAGAACAACTTGGTACCAAGTCTACCCCATGCTTCTTTCCAAAAGTGACTAAGGAACTTTGGGTACCTATCACTTACAAGGGTTTGAGGAATTCAATGAACTTTGACATCATTTTCAACAAACAAAGTTGCAACATTGTAAGCGTCATCACATTTATGACATGGAATGAAATGATCCATATTTGAAAACTGATCAACAACTACAAAGATGCTATCTCTATCTCATTTTGTTCTTGGAAAATCCAAAACAAAATTCATTAAAATATCAAATCAAGGTATTTGAGGGGTGAAGATGGGTTTACAATCCATGGGTAAGGAAACATGACTTAGCACTACTACATTCAATGCATTGGCCACAAATTCGAGCAACATCTTTATGCATCTTAGAACAAAAGATATTGCTCCTCTAGAATTCCCCTAGTAATTCAATGCCAACATGACCCATCTATCTCCCATTGTGTGCCTCCCTCACAAATAGTTCTCTCCAAGAGCTCATAGGTACGCATGCATAATCTTTTTCCTTTAAACAAGAAACAATCAAATTTTAATAAGGATTAGAATAGATATCCCGAATACATGTTTTCCTTTCACTTGACTCACAAACTTGAAATATTTGAGAAAATTTGGGGTCGTTGGGATACAATGTCTTCAAACATTCAAAGTCAAGCAATTTAGAAGACACATTAATTATCGACACATGCTTCCTAGAAAAGGCATAGGGCACCACATTTCCTTTCCCTTTTTGTATTGGATTACATAGGGGGACGTTTAAAGAAATTCAATCCGTTCGGCATGTCATTTGCTTAACCTTTTTTGCGATCGAATATGCTTTAAAGATTCATGACAGGCCTGAATGAGAAATTCTTTAGGCCAACAGAAATACTTCCAATTACCCAATGATCTAATCAATGCATACAAGTTAAGATCATAAGTAGAATAACTCAAAGTTTCACCTTTACGTTTTTCACTAAAATAAGCAATGGGATGTTGTATTGCATTAAGACAACTCCAATGCCTACTTTACTATAATCATATTCAACTAAAAATAATTTCTCAAAACTGGGTTATTGCAACAAAGGAGTGGAGCTAAGCATCGATTTCAAGGTTTTAAAAGTTTTTGCTTGCTCTTCACCCCACTTAAAAGGTTTATCCTTTTGGATTAACTCTTTCAAGGGCACAACTATGTTAACAAATCATTTGCAAAAGTAACTAAAGAAACTAGCCAATTGTATCATCTCGCAGTTCAAAAGAACTAACTAGAGGTCCGTACAAGTTAAACTTTAGTTTATATTTTTGGGTCAATATCAAACGACCATATCTTTTAGCACAGAAAGAGTTGCATATCCCATGGCCTATAATATTGAAGGTCTTTGAGTCTTCTTTCCAATGCTGCCAAGTTTGCTAAATTCTAAGCTCGGAGTAAGAAGTTATGCATGTTTGAGTAAAGCCTCTCTAGTTAAGGCTTTTCATCCATTTGAGAAAAAAGGTATTTTGGTCTTTTCATTACCCAATACAACTTGACCACATTTTCCTCACCCAAGTTAAGGGTCTAATTAGACGTAAAGTTATTTTTTACATTCCTAAACACATAAAATTTTAGGGTGAAGTTTCAAAAAGAGGAAAAAAGAGTTTTCAAGCTCTCTTTCAAGGGTTGAGGAATTATGCCAGGTATGTGAGGTTTACCATAGTGATGGATTTGATCATCCTCAAGCCAACCATGCAACTCTTTCATTAATCCGTCCATAAAATCGTTTATGTAAAGATTCTTGAAGTGTTCTTGAGTTTTCGCCTCATTCTTTAACAATGGAGGTTTTGAGTTCTTGAGGTGAGGGTCTAGCGAATGAGTGGTTTTCTTGATAGAAATTGAGTAGAATTTTGATAATTTTTGTTGGGTTTGTGAATCAAAAAGGGTTTGGAAGAAATCAATCAATTCTAGCTAAGTTAGGACCCGAAATTGAGCAAGAAAATTTGTCGGATTTATAAGTTTGAGGTGGGGAAACATGCCACCAAGATGCTAGGAGGACTGGCGCCTTGCACTTGCAGTGCGCCCCAAAAGCACCCAAGTACTTTGAGGTCTGGCTCCCTGCGCCAGGGTCGTCAGACCTATTTCTTCTTTGTTCTTTATCATGTGTCTGTTCTTTCAAATCGTGTCTTCGCTCTCTTCTTGATAATAAATCTTAAATTCTTCATTAATCCTTGAGAGATCCTATATGTCCTAATCACATCTCTTAATTTACATTTCCAATTAAAGAAAAGTTAAGAGGGAAGTTTAAGAGGTCCTTTCGAGTCAAATTTGAGAACTTTTTTGCAATTAACAATAGTTATGATCTAAATCTTGAGTAAATGAGTATGAGAATGAGAGGAGTTGTAATTCATGTTTCAAAATGATTATAAGGGAACTAAGTATTCCCAAGTGTAACACTTTTGCATTTTAATGAAAGAAACATCAATTTCAAATATGATTTATGAGTTTAGAGATGTTTTCGGAGTACTAGCTCTGTTAAGAGGATCTTTTGAGTAATTACCTCAGATTGAGAAAGAGATATATTTTATACATTTGAGCATGAGTTATGTTATTGGGAGTTATATTGAGCACTGATATGGAGATGAGTTCAGACAACTCACATTCCATATAAACCATGTAGCCAACATGGGTAAAGGATGGTACTTTTTAAATTACTCCTTATTAATTTTAAGCGTGTCTTAGTGGATTCATTTAGTTGAGGTGTTTTATACCCCAGCAAGGTATAGGACAATTTTGGCAGTGTGGGCGAGACGCTGTATCATCACATAACTCATAGTATTGGTTATCGGTTAGAGAATCTCCCAAATAAGAATAAACAGTATGTTATGGTATTTTCATTCATCATTGAGTTTTATCTCCTATTTTATAATGTTTTAAGTATTGCATCTATTATAGTTGCTTTGTATTGAGTTGATTTGAGGTGAGAATTTCTTCCTGCCTTGTTATTTCAGTTAACGAGTGCTTTCAGTTTATCCCTTACATGATCGTACATTCAATATATTGACGTTATTCGACCTGTATCTTTTAATGATGCAGATACAGGTGTTCAGGGTAATAAACATGCGCTCTGTTGATATCATTTGCAATCAGTTAGCTTTGGTGAGCCTCCTTGCTTTCTGGAGGGTTCCATATTTTTATTTCAATTTTGTTAAGATGTCGTGAGTCTTGTCTCGACATCTATCGTAGTATTTAGAGGCTTCATAGACAGTAGTAGTTGAAGAGTCTTTCATTGTTTTCCTTGTGATGTTTTGAGACTTTGAGTTGTTTTCTTATGTTTATTTAAGTAATTTAAGACATTCATTAAGTTAAGTTGTTTTGAGATATTATGAGTTAAAGTTTGGTAATTGGAGTCCCCATTTTACTTGAGTAAGTGTTCCGCTAAGTAGTCAGTCAGGCCAAGGGTTCGCTTGGGGACCATCGATGGTTGTTGAGTGACGACAATGTCTAGGGTATAGGCTCGGGCCGTGACAAACTTGGTATCATAGAACAGAGTTCAAGAGTCCTAGGGTGTCTATGAAGCAGTGTCTATAGAGTCCTTGTTATCAGTTTGAAGCGTGCCACATCTATAATTAGGATGTTGCGACATTTAGGAAATATTTCACTTTCTTCTTACTCTATTTCGTGCGACAGAGTTCAACTTTATAAAAGTTTTCTCTAACTCATGTTTGCACGTATCTTTTCAGATCATACCTCCACGAAGAGCTGTTCGAGGACGTCTTACTAGACGGAATGTTGACCCGCAAGGTCGAGAGGTTCCTAATGCACCATAAGTGCAAACCCCTCAGGGAGAAGTCACCAATATTGAGTGACGGGATACTATATAGATGTTGAGTCAAGTTGTGAAAAATAAAGCTGGCCAACAAAGGGTGGTTCGTCAGGATATGGCTGATACATCCAAGATCCGTGAGTTCTTGAGGATGAATCCCCTAGAGTTCATAGGGTCGAACAACACTGAGGATCCAGAAAACTTTATAGAGGAACTGTAGAAACTATTTTAGGTTATGTGTATTACCAATGTTGTGCGTGTGGAGTTAGCTTCATACAAACTCAAGAGTGTTTCTAGGATTTCGTAAGACCAATGGAAGAAGAGCGGGGTCGAAGGGGAACCATCGGTGATTTGGGCTGTTTTTGAAAGTGTCTCTTAGGGCACTTCTTTTCCCGCAAGCAAAGGGAAGCAAAGGTGAGGGAATTTTTGAATCTGAAACAGGAGTTCATGAGTGTGCCGAGTACAACCTCAAGTTCACTCAACTATCTCGTTATGCTCCGAAGATGGTGGCTAATATGAGAAACAAGATGAGTTTGTTTGTGTCTAGGTTATCCCGCTTGACAAGTAAGGAAGGTAAGACATCTATGTTGATAGGGGACATGGACATAGCCAGGCTTATGATCTATGTGCAGCAAGTTGAGGAAGATAAGCTGAAAGACAGGGAAGAGTTCGACAGTAAGAGGGCTAAGACATCAAATCAGGAGTTTGGCCAGCAGAAGACAAAAATGTGAACCAGTCCTCTTTTAAAAAAATGTCACCTAGACATGGTCCATCATAAGCTAGTGCACCTGCACCAAAGAACAGAGGTGATTTCAGGAACCAGAACTCATAGAATTTCAGGGCTCGACCTACTCAGTCTCAAGGTAGCGTGGCAGAAGGGGCTAACTAGATCCCACATATGCTAAGTGTAGTAGGAACCACCGAGGAGCGTGTCATGATGGATCAAATGGCTGCTTATAGTGTGGTCACACAGGTCATTTCATGAGAGAGTGACCTAAGAACAAGCAGGGTAATGGGAGCAATAGAGCCCAATCTTCTTCAACGGTTGTGGCAGACAGAGCTGCTCCGACAGGAGCTACTTCAGGGATAGACGGATGAGCAAACCGTCTGTATTCTATAACCAGTCATCAAGAGCAAGACGATTCACCAGATATTGTCACTGGTATGATCAAAGTCTTTACTTATGATGTTTATGCATTACTTGATCCATGTGTGACTATATATTTTGTGACTCTGTATGTAGCTATGAGGTTTGATATTCTTCCCAAATGACTTCTTGAGCCCTTTAGTGTTTCCACACCTGTTGGTGAGTTTATTCTAGTAGAAATATTTTATCATGATTGTACCATCTTTATCAATCACAAGGACAACATAGTTGACTTAGTAGAGCTAGACATGGTGGAATTTGATTTTATTCTAGGTATGGACTGGCTTCATGCTTATTATGCCTCAGTAGATTGTAGAACTCGAGTAGTCAAGTTTTTAGTCTCCTAATAAGCTTGTCTTAGAGTGGAGGAGTAGTTCAGCAGTACCCAAGGGTGGTTTCATTTCGTACCTTGAGTCTAGAAAGTTAGTCTCCAAGGGGTGCATCTATCACTTAGTCCGAGTTAATGACTCTAGTGTTGACAAATTTCCTATTCAGTCAGTTCCGATTTTGAGTGAGTTTCCAAGGGTATTTGTAGATGATCTTCCTAGAGTCCCTCAAGAGAGAGAAATAGATTTTAGCATAGACATTCTTCCTGATACTCGACTTATCTCTATTCCGCCATATAGAATGTCTCCAACTAAGTTACAAGAGCAGTTGAAATACCTGCTTGATAAGGGTTTCAATCGACCTAGCGTCTTATCTTGGGGCGCTCCGGTTTTATTTGTGAGAAAGAAAGATAGTTCTCTTAGAATGTGTATCGACTACCGCCAGTTGAACAAGGTCACTATAAAGAATAAGTATTCCCTTCCAAAGATTGATGATATTTTCAATCAACTTCAAGGTGACACTTGCCTTTCTAAGATAGACCTCAGATCCATCTATCATGAATTAAAAGTAAGAGAAAGTGACATCACGAAAACAACATTCAGGACCCGTTATGGTCATTATGAGTTTCTTGTTATGTCTTTTAGTTTGACTAATGCTCCTGCAACGTTCATGGATTTTATGAACCGAGTATTTAAGCCGTATCTTGACATGTTTGTTATTATATTTATTGATGGCATACTGATTCATTTGAGGAGTGAGGAGGATCATGTTAGTCATCTGAGAAAAGATTCCAAACTCTCAAGGATAGAGAGTTGTATGTTAATTTTTTGAGTGTGAGTTTTCTCTTGAGTCTATGGAGTTCTTAGGCAACATAAGATCTTGTGAAGGGATTTGAGTTGACACTCAGAAGATTGAAGCAGCACAGAGCTAGCTTAGACCCACATCTCTAACTGATATAAAGAGTTTCTTGGGATTGGTTGGTTACTATAGAAGGTTCATTGAGGGGTTTCATCTATATCATCCTTGTTGACAAATTTGACTCAGAAAGAAGTCAAGTTTCAATGGTCAATGGTCAGAAGCTTATGAGAAAAGCTTTGAGGAATTGAAAACTAGGTTGACTACCGCCCTAGTGTTGACCCTACCAGTGGGTACAAAGGGCTTTATTGTTTACTTTGATGAGTCCAGAGTTGGACTTGGTTGTGTACTGATCCCGAATGGTAAGTTTATAGCCTATGCCTCTAGATAGTTCAAGGTTCATGAGAAGAATTACCTAACTCATGATCTTGAGTTGGAAGCGGTAGTATTTTCTTTGAAAATATGGCGTCACTATCTCTATGGTGTTTATTTGATGTGTTCACCGATCCCAAGAGTCTCTAGTATGTTTTAAGTTAGAAAAAGCTTAATCTCACACAAAGGAGGTGGTTAGATTTGCTCAACGATTAAATTAAGGCTAATCTTGTTCTTCATGCTTTGAGGAGGTTATCTATGGGAAATACTGCCCATGTTGAGGAAGGCAAGAAAGAACTGGATAAGGAAGTTCATAGACTTGCCAGTTTGGGAGTCCGTCTATTGAATTACAGTGAAGGTAGAGTTGTGGTACTGAATGGGGCTGAATCATCACTAGTGTTTGAAGTGAAGGATAAGCAAGACCAAGACCCTCTTTTTCTTGAACTAAAGTCAAATGGTCATAAGCAAAAGGTGATGGTTTTTGAACAAGGGGGAGATGGTGTGTTGAGGTATCTAGGGAGATTGTGTGTGCCAAAGGTGGATGAGCTCCAAGAGAAGATCATGGTAGAGGCTCACAATTCTAGATATTCAATCCATCCTGGCTCCACAAAGATGTACTATGACTTGAGAGAAGTATGTTGGTGGAGTGGTAAAAAGAGGTGCGTTGTAGAGTTTGTTGCTAAGTGCCTGAATTGCCAACAAGTCAAGGTAGAGCACCGAAGTCCCATTGGTGTGGCTCAGAACATATCTCTTCAAGAATGGAAGTGGTAGATTATTAATATGGATTTTTTTGCTGGCTTGCCGCAATCGCACATGCAACATGATTCGATTTGGGTGATTGTAGACCGAATGACTAAGTCAATCCATTTCTTGTCGATAAAAACTACCAATTCAACAAAAGATTATGCTAGGTTGTACATTCAAGAGATAGTCCGACTTCATGGAGTTCCTGTGTCTATCATTTCATTTAGAGGTGCATAATTCACCGCTTAGTTTTGGAAGTCTTTCCAAAAAGTTTTGGGTTCAAAGGTAAATTTGAGTACTGCTTTTCATCCTTAGACTGATGGCCAAGTAGAGCGCACAATCCTAACCTTAGAAGATATGTTAAGGGTATGTGTCATAGACTTCAAAGGTAATTGGATGACCACTTACCTCTCATAGAGTTCTCTTATAATAATAGTTATCACTCCAGTATCCAAATGGCTCCCTATGAGGCACTTTATGGGTGAGGGTGTAGATCGCATGTTAGTTGGTTTGAGGTTGGTGAAGCTGAGTCTATAGGGCCATACATGGTTCATCAAGCCATGGAGAAGGTGAAGATTATCCAGGAAAGGCTAAAAATAGCAAAGAGTTGTCAGAAATCCTATGCAGATGTTAGGAGAAGAGACTTAGAATTTGAGGTTGATGATTGGGTCTACTTGAAGGTTTCACCCATTAAAGGGGTTATGAGATTTGGTAAGAAGGGGATACTCAGTCCCTAGTACATTGGTCCTTACAAGATATCCAAGAGGATTGACAATGTTGCTTATAAGTTGGAGCTACCTTCAAACTTAACAGCAGTTCATCCGGTGTTCCATGTATCCATGTTAAAGAAGTGTTTGGGCGATCCTTCACTTATTGTACCAATAAAGAATATTGGTATGAAGGACAACTTATCTTATGAGGAAATGCCAGTTCAAATTCTTGTTCATCAGGTTCACAAGTTGAGAACCAAAGAGGTTGCATTGGTCAAGGTATTATGGAGGAATCAATTTGTTGAGAAAGCTACTTGGGTGGCTGAGGAGGATATCAAGAACAAATACCCTCAACTCTTTCCTTCTGAAGAAATTCCAAACTAAGGTAATAATTTTCTGTCAAGTATTATTTAAGTTGCCACATTTTGCTTATGTTGATTGATTGTTGGGTGCTTGGATTGGTGTTATTAGATGTTTCCCACCCCTGTTATTCTTAGTGTGATCTTATTCAAGGACGAATGTTCGAGGGGGAGATATTGTAACATCTCGCACTTCAAAAGAACTAACTAGAGGTCCATACAAGTTAAAGTTCAGTTTGTAGTTTTGGGTCAACTTCAAAAAATCATATCTTTTAGTACAAAAAGAATTAGAGGGCCCATAACATATCAAATTGAAGGTATCCCAGTCCTCTTTCCAATGCCGCCAAGTATGCTAAATTCCTAACTCATAGTAAGAATTTATGCGCGTTTGAGTGAAGCCTCTCCAGTTAAGGCTTTTCATCCATTTGAGAATGGGATATTTTAGTCTTTTCCTTACCCCACACAACTTGAACACGTTTTCCTCACCCAAGTTAAGGGTGTAATCAGATGTTAAGTTATTTTTCACATTCTTAAACACTTAGAATTTTAGGGCAACGTTTCAAGAGAAGGAAAAGAGGGTTTTCAAGCGTTCATTCAAGGGTTGAGGAATTACGCCAAGAACAATCGTTCTTTCTAGGTATGTGAGGTTTCCCATAGTGAGTGATGGATTTGTTCATTCTAATGTCAATTGGTATCTACCCTTAGAGGCTGTAAAATGCATGGATGACCAGCTAATGGTCATCCATGAAGCGAATTAAGTTAATAATTTTGACTTGCATGTGTGATGTAGCTTGAAATTGTGATTATGTGCATAGTGTTGTCTGAATAACTGCAGGGATGTGAAGTGTACTTGCTTGAATGCTATAATGTGATTATGTGCACACTGTGCCTGTCGAGATTTCGATGTGTGTAGTGTACTTGCCTAAATGTTTGAAATTATGTGAGTTATGATTTCTTGGGATTTTGTGAACTTGTTGTCAGAAACAGAGTCATCATTTGGTTAAGTGCAAAGGTCTAGAGATAAACTACTATGTGCTTAATAGATATATTCTTAGGATGTGCCTACTTGGGGTGTTAAATTAGTGGGGGGAAAGTTTGGGTGTGTATACCGTTAGGTTGACCTCGGGGTGAACAATTCCTATCCTAGCTAAGAGGGTTATCCTAAATGCTTAGTTATGGCCCTATGAGTTAATGAAAAACTCTAGAAACGGGGAGAACCCCCAGGAAGTGTTGTCCTCGAAACTGACCTCGCCAGAGCCGCTGGGGCAGGATCATTCCGCCATGATGGATTGCCATAGCGGGACAGGGCGAGACAGAATATATCCATGCCTCCCCTATTTTTCCCTTGTTTCACCTATGGACCCCGAATCGTGCATGGGCTAATTTCCAAAATATAATCAGTACTCAGCAATAGAACAGTGAGTTATAATCATCTAGCATTTAATTATGGCTATGAAAATAGCAAAGAGAGAATCCATGTACTTACAAAAACTTATGGAAAAGAAAAAATGAAAAAATAGATATATTGTCTGTACATGCCCAAGCGGGGCAAACCCAAATCAAGGTCCATGAGAAGGGGAAGTATCACTGTCGGATTCTAGGTCCTTTGGGGCTGGCTCGCTAGTCCACGCCTCGCTCAACCAGGGGAACTCCCAATAGTCCTCCGTCTCGAGCCTATGAAGCTCCCGCTGGGGGCGACGCTAGAGAAAATGACCTTAATGGTCTTCCACATCTGGCCTATCAGACGATCCCTCTCTACATTCTTTTTCTTCTCCCATCACAGTTGGTGACGGAACATCTCAACCTCGAGGGCAGTGAAGGGTGGAACTAGAGTCGAGGTGCTAGAATAGGAGCCTCTAAATTTCCTCTAGACGGCCGCCAGGTCCTCCTCCACACGAGCACTTGATAATGGGGACTGAGACTGGGTAGGAAGGGTGTCGTCAGCCTCATAATCATCCTCTCCTTCGTCGTCCGCCTCAACCACTTCTCTGCTGCTGTCGGCCCCATCTGTCTTTCTTTTCTTTCTTCCAAGGGTGGAGGGCTTCCTGATCGAAAAGGGATGGAAAGGGGTATCCATAGGAAGTACCTCATCAGTGTCCAAGAGTGGCACCTCCACTTGCTTGCACATCGTTGTCACTAGTCCAGGAAGGAAGAATGCCTTATTGTTCCCTCGATAAAATATCTTCCACTTGGATATGATATGTGCCCCCACATTCAGCCCACTCCCCTACACAGCACAAGCCACCACTAGAGCCCGGGGGAAGGTCACGTCGGTTTGAATTCCCGATAGGTGGATCCTCCTAGATACCAGGTGCAACCATCTATTGGCATTCGGTGACCAGTGAGTACTGGCGATGCCCTCCGTAGTATCCCAGTAGACCCGGTTCTGACGTGCAGCCTCAACCAGTATGTCCCGTAGCCAACCCAAATCCATCTCCCTTAGTCTGGTCTCGTACTCTAAGTTGGAGACCTCCGGCACCTCGAGCCCCGCATTGATGAACTGAGTGCTCAGAGGGATTTTGACTCCTCAAATGCATATGGTAGGGTAAGGATCATCCCAGAGGACGGTAGGGAGTAGGGCATAGAACTCCCTCACCCAGCCTAAGCGTGTAGTTGGGGGAGCCACTGTCAGCGGACCCTAACCAACCTCCATCAGCTCGGCATGGAAGGCGGGGTCTTTCTCTGCTAAGCCCAACAGGTGGAAACCCCTCTCGCCCAAGAATTTAATGTTCCAGTTATCATGGTGTCTCTCCCAAAAGTCCCAACTTGCAGCATCGAAGAACTGGGCGAAGGATAAGTTTTCCTCATTGATTCCAGCCATGGTTAGACAAGCCTGCAAAAAAATCATGATATGTACACATTAGGACTCCATGGAATTAGTCAATCCCTGGCAAAGAAAAGGAAAATTTTCTATTTGAAATGGCAAGGGGTCACTATTTTGTGGGATCCCGCCACAGCGGCCCCTCCATAGAGGGATGGAGGATGCCACAGCTGGATGAAGGCCACCATAGTGGGATGGAGGCCGCCATAGCGGGATGGAGGCCACTAGAGTGGCCTTCATCTGGGTCGAACTTCAGGGCGCGATCATGTCGCCCCTTCACCCCAAAACCTCATTTTTAACAAAAATTTCACCAAATCAGTGTTTCTAGAGTGCCCTAGTACCTAAATATGCGAACACCCTAACAATTCAACCCCTAAATGGTGCCCAAATTCAAGTTTTACACCAAGAAACTATTCAATTTCTCCCACCCATTTCGGCCATATTATCCCAAAATCCTTACGCTCAGAAATTTGTGGAGACATTGTGAACGTAAAGGAAGTGTCCATGCTGAGTTTTTCTTATCGAATAAAGCAACCCACATAAATATTTTTGAAAATACCCCAAGGACATTCTACCCAACCGATTATTTTCATGCAATCGTTGTTAAGTAAGTATTGAAGTAATTAGAGTAGGGAGCTAGAACATTACCTTAAGATTGACGTTCGGAGTGAAGCAATTGGGAGAGTTTTTGGAGTTTTAAGCGGGTATAGGACGAAATGAGGAAACCATTCTCCTTTCCCCTTTCTAAACTGATCCCAACGGGTCCCGCCTCAGTGGGAATCTTGCCGCTCTGGTGGGATCAGGCAAGGAAAATAGGCGCGTCTCTTTTCCTTCGTGTGTTGCCTCGTTCCCTAGCCGGTTCCCTAGGTAAATATCCGTTCGTGCCTAAACCTTGGGAACCACTATCTTTCATCGTCCCATGACGGGCAGATCCATTAGTTTTGAAGTACTCCAAACAAATTTGTGCTTACTCATTCCCTTGTTGTTCAGGGACGAACGAGGGATAAATTAGTATCTATTGTAACGACCAAAACCATCGTTACTTAAGAAGGGTAAAATGTCGTGAGTAGTTGGGCCCAATTTTCCTCCCAGAGTGGGATGATGCCACTATGGCGGCGATGCCTCAATGGGATGGGAGCGCCAGAGCGGGTTGAACGGAGGGCAAAACTTAATGACACAAAGTCTTATTTTCTCCTCTTTTTTTTCCCTAAGTGCCAAAAAGAGGTGAGGATCACCCCAGAAACCCTCAAAAGGCTGCTTTAGGCTTGGGAAGGAAGGAGAAATATATTTCTAGCGCAAGATTGATGACAACTCACTAATTCCCAACCAAATTCCACTGTCTCGTTGTTTGGAAGCCAGTATTAGAGCTACAATCCCTCTGTAGCTGTTTTGCGCCCAGGTAGGCTAGGTTTACTTACTTGAGTAGTTGTAAATTTGTGCTCAGTGCGTAATATATTGCTAATTGATGGTAGAATTCATGTTTAGGCCTTTGGGCACAAAAAAAGGGTGGTTGTACATGTATTCCCATTTGTTAGATAAGATTTGTACCGTGTGGAAAAGCCTCATCTTGTGAACTAGGGGTAGGTGATAGTTTGACTTTTTGTTGTGTTATATATGCTTGTTAATGGCTCTATTGTATGCTTGCATGTATGGGAATAGAGAAATATGAATCGAACTTAATGAAACGACTAAGTATGAACAATTACATGCCATGAACCTGTTACTTGACTGTGACTGTGTGACTATATGAATTGTTCCTTATGGGTGTGATTAAGTTGTGGTTGTGCTGACTGGACCGGGTGTCACGTTCCAATATATATGTATATATATATTGGATCGGGTGTCATGTTCCGACATATATATTGGATCAGGTGTCATGTTCCGACACATATATATTGGATCGGGTGTCACGTTTTGACACAATAACAGTTTGGGTGTGGGTTCCATGAGAGAACCATTTATGACTACTATATTCATATCTCCCTGACATTGTTATTGGGGAATTGTGTATTGTTCGTAAAATGGTATTGGACTTATGCATCATGTATATGTGTGTTTATTGTGTTGTAATTAATTGCTTCCATCTCGTTTACTAGAATTAAATGTGAAGGATCAGTCCCACTCGGTATGAGGTGTGGTAGGTGGAGATCGAGGGTCTAGGTGTTATTATTGGCTATTTTAGAGAGGTTGTATCTGTTCTTAGACAATGAGAAGTGGGGTAGTGTTCATCATGCACAAGTACAGAGGTCCTACCTTGAAAAGGGGATTTATATTTGGAACGGTTAGCGAGCCTTGATAGAGTATACCGTGTGTTCAATGGCTGAATTGTGATACAAAAGAAGCGAGGGCATGTCGTGAGATGTTGGCCTGGCTGGTAGTGGTTGTATTCGGGAACTCCTCTATCAGATAGAATGGTTAAGCCATGATCAAGAACAAAGCGAGCAGGGTGATAGAGTAGGAGGTTAGAGTCAAGTCTACTAGTACGTTTAAGGTATACAAGAATGGTAAAGGTAGGAGGATAAAGGTTGAGGGGTGTACTCTCTTATCGCGTGTTTTCTGTTGGTTGTTTCTTTATATTATGCGGTGGGTATCGGATTGACCGATGATGCCTACAAGTACGTGTTGTTTGTACTGATATTACTCTTTCTATGCCATTTGGCATAGTTGGGTTGCAGGGTCAGTGATGTTTCATAGGTGAAGACGAAGACAATATCAACCAACTTCTACTTTTATTTTCCTGTGGTGGAAGTTGTATCATTAGTTACTCTATTTTATACCTTGTAATCTTAGAAGCTCTTGTACCTGTTTAGACTAGATCCCTGGGGGCGTTACTTATTCTACAAATTTAACCTTGGATTGTTTAAACTCTTTATTATATAAAAATCTCATGGTTTTTCTCTTATCTCCAGTTTTCTTAATTTTCCGCATATTTTTAACCGTTTGGGGATCAAGGGTCCTCCTACTTAGGTGTTAGAGTAGGTGCCCCGCACGGCCTGGTGGGTTGGGTCATGACACTATCCTCAGGAAAAGAACTGAAAACAAAAGCCAAGGTACCCATCTAAAAAAAAGACTCAATAAAACTGCAAAAACTAGGAATTCATTCCTCCATCCCACGCTTAAAAAGATGATATGTCCCCAAAGCATCAAATAAAAATTAAAACAAGAGTTAGGAAAACTCCCTGAGGCCTCTAGGCCTAGATAGTAGCATGTTCTCTCAATTTTTATCATGGGTCATCACCCAACACTTAAGCTCAAACATGCTCATTTGCTTCAAATTTTTGGGTACTTAGACTTCCCCTAACCTGCAAAAACAACACAAAAAATGACACTAGAAAAATAAAATAGGAAGTTACACTATAAATTGGGTTGCCTCCCAATAAGCGCCTAATTTAATGTCGCGGCATGACATAAGTAAGTTCATCACTTTTGTTTCCTCTTTGAACTTATGAATTGTATGCCTAACTTTACATCTATTTTTCTTCTCCTCTAAAGGGGCGGTGGTATAAAGTTAAATGAACCAAGTAATAGATGTCGTATCTTGCACTTTTTGGCCCTTATGTGAGGAATATCATTTCGTCTACATGGACTTAAACACTTTAGAATGTAGGGGTATTGTTCCTCATCTATACATTTATCATTAGTTCATATGACTTGAATGATACATCAACATCTAAACATAATGTTGAAAAGTGATTTGAATGGGGTCCAATACGTCCCCCTTCCAAACTTACACCAAATGCAACATGCTCACATTTATACTCCTTCTCAAACGTGGCATCTTCAAGAAAAGTCTGATTGCATTGTATCTCCTCCCATTTTAGATCCTCAATTTGACTTCTAAGTGCCTTTTCAGTATCACAAAACTCATAATTGGATGGTTGAGTGTCAACCGCAGCAACCTTTGCATTCAATTCTTGCTTAAGTTCTGAGTATGCAAGAAAAACATATCAACATCTTGAAAGTTCTTAAGTTTTCTATCTATAACACGTGACATCCCATATATGATTCTCCTATGACGCTTTCATATTCCTCTACTAATTTCCTGCAAGATTCCATACTTTTAGAGGAACAAAGATTATTAGAATCATCATGAGAGGGTATTGGAGTAGGGTAGCGACAAACGATACAACCGAACCACCACAAAATTTACAAGATAGAGATGGTGCACATAATTCTCCCTTGGGATTATATTTACATTGTTGCCAAAAGGGGGATCCTTTGCAATAAGGACAAGGTCTTACCACACATGAATAATCATCATTCCCGTTTATCACAAGAAGAGTATTAATGAGTAGGAAAAAATATGTATCAAAATAAATAAACAAATAAATAAATAAATAAATAAAAAGAAAAAGTTTACCTAGAACAACAGTTAATTTCTAAGTCCCGGACAGGGGCGCCAAAAACTTGTTGCTCCCAATTGCACACATAGGTTTACGTCGTCGCGCAAGTAATATAGTGGCTCTTAAAAGAACCGAATTATCGAACCCAAAGGACTTATCAATTAACTATTTACTAAATTATTCTAGTCTAATTATTTATTTAAGAGTGCCAAAAGTGTTTGTTTTTTATTTGTAAAGAAAAGAATGCAAGAATTAAGTAATAAAATTACTTACAATGGTTGGAAAATTCCAGGGCTGCAACATGCATAGTGTTTCATGTATCACATCTCATGCATGAATTAACTATGGTTGTTAAATTACTAATTTACATGGTTGATATTATGATTATGGTCTCCCGACTTCTAATCTTCTACTCCAATTAGTTGTTTAACTACATCATTGAGCGGGGATAAGCAATTCCAATTGACGAGCATTTATATTTCATCCTATTTTATAACCAGGCTAGGTGTTCATTCGGGCGTCACTCTTAAACACAAATCTAATAAATTTAATGAAAGATCAAGCTTTTTGTATCCTTTGGTCTATCTACCTTATCGTCTTTCGAGTCCAAGAATAAACAAGAGGTTAATCTCTATGATGGCTAGTCAAGAAATACTTAAACAAGAACACAAACGTAATTTAAAGTGATAATCAACATTAATTCAAAACAATCGATGTTCAACAGTTACCCATAGCCGCAGTACCAGAACAAGGGTCTTTAGTTGTTAATGTCTAAGAAAATAAGAACGATGAAATGAACCCTAAAAAGTATTGACAACTTTTTCTTCCAAAGTATATTCCCCCTAAAGTATATATTGTGCCTTAATAATTTTTCTCATGAGATATTTATAGAGGTAGAAAACCCTAAATAAAATAACTGAATCTAAAACAAATTGGAAAACCAAAACCAAAAGGAATTGGAATTCCTTAGTTGTACGTGTGAACAGTAGCCAACCGCCTCAACAATTTGGTGTTCTTCCTTCGTTGCTTGCCACGTGGAAAATAAGATACTTTAAATTCAATTCTTTCCTCAACTTCTACTCATAAATATTATATATTATTATATTCAATTTAATCCACTAAGCTACATGTTTGATTTCCTTCTTCAATCTTTAACCTTTAATTCGTTTTAGTTCCAAACTTCTTCATCTTTACACCAACTTACTCCTACAAATAAAATACACTATTTAGCATAATCAATAAAATTCATGCGCAAAAAGGACAAATATAAATGATAAATATGAGGTAAATAATGATTAAAAATATAGTTTTTTGGCCTCGCATCAACTCACTTATATTTTTATATACTTAATTGACTTGTGAGAGTGATAAATGATGAAGGCAATATTTATGTCCATCCAATTCAAGGAGATATTCATTGATTATCCCATCATACTTTGTGGGACAGTCATATTGTCAAGGTTTGTCAAGTAGTTAATGAAAAATTTGCATTGGGACCACATCACATATAATCTCATCTTGGTACTTTCTAATTGTAAACTTGATCAACACCTGTCTATGAACCCTCAATTTTAAGGTGTAGCATGCAAGTAGTAGGAATAAATCCACTAAAGTTGGTGCAAGCAATGTTTGTACAACTTTCACTATCAATGATCAAGGAACGTATATTATATTTCATGCGGCATTTGGAATCAAAGATATTTTCTCTTTGACCTGGATTATCCATGACCTTGCTAATCATAATTCTCCTTACCGCATATACTGGTAGGGTGAATTCTCCTTCTCGAGGCACGTATTCTTCAATTATGACTCTCCTCATCAAACTATTAGGAATGAAAACATCTATTCCCTCACATGGGTCTTTTTCACCATCCTCATGGGTCTTTTTCACCATCCTCATCTTCTTAGGCTTCCTTATCTTGGTCTGTACTTTGGAGTAATACCTTCAAAGGGTTTATTATCATAAAGCTTCTTGGAATCCTTATTCTTGTTCCAAACCAAAGATATTTAAACTCCCTCTTTATTTTTAACCCAAGAATTTTAATATGAAATACCCTTGTATTTGAGTATTATCTCCTCTTTGAGTTCCCACTCTACCTTAATAGTCACTTCAAAGATATCATTCATGTTAGTAAACTTGTCATCTTTGATGAGATCTCTTTCTTGAACCCTAGATTGAAGCAAACAATGACATGCTTTTTATTCTCATTGTACTTAAGCTTCAAGATCAAATTGTGGTAGTTATTATAGTAGGCCGCAACACTTTTGGCTCCTTTATTCAAATTGTAAAATTTAGCAAGTAACTTTTGCCTATGACTTTTCGTATATACTTGCCTCTCATAAGGGATTTCAACCTGGGCCATGTTGGAGGCTTAACTTCTTGACTTTATGATACCTGTTAATATATTACCACCATGTTATCACATACCCTTCAAATCTAGTATGACATATCAGCTTTTCTTGATCTTGGTCAAATTGTTACCTTGGAAGATCATTTAACAAAGCAGCTCCACTCTAGATAAGCATCAATATTGCACTTCCTTTTGAAAATTGGGATATTAGTCTTGATAAAGTTTATTCCCACCTCTCGACCTTTATTACCTCCTTGGTCCCCATAATAGTTTCCTCGGCCACCATCTCCTTGGTTATTGATATACTAACCTTCCTGGACATCTCCTTGATATTGGTTACCATTTTATTCTCCTAAACCATGACAATACTAATAATTGCATAATCTTCCCTTGATTCTCCACCTTAAGGTTGGTTCCCATGATGTCTTCCTATATGTGGTATCAGACCAAACTTACCCCCTCTCCCTTTCTATCCTATTTGACCTCTTGGCATATTTCTTTGTACATCATTATATGGGGATGCATCACCTTCACCTTTATATCCTACTTGATACTCACCTTCCCTCACCTCCACTACTTGATTTGTTGGTTTTGGGAACTTGATTGGGTGGATTTTCATTTTGTGGAATTTTGTGGGGTGAATTTGGTTTAATGGCATTTTGTAATGCTGATTTTGGTTTTGTTGAGGTTGGGTTAAAGTGGTCAAATAGTATTTCATACATTAAGGTTCGGTCTTGGTTGGTATTGGGTTGAACACTTGATGGGAGGTTTTTGGTGTGATAGTGGGATAATTAGTGTAGGAGTGTCCACTTGAGGAATCCTGATAGGTAGTTTGTGGGGTGGAACTGGTAGAGTAAAGATGGTCCTTCACATCTATTTTTCTACTATTCATCATCAATACACTACCTGCATGGTAAACATTTGACCTTCCATTGTTTCCATCCTCCAACTCTAATTAGTAATCACTTCCATTAGAATCCAAAGTAACCTCTCTCGTGGATTGGTGTGTTTAATTCTATTCCATGGTAGCTAATAAAAAGTCACTCACAAGAAAAGACAATGTTATTGTTAGTAAAAAATGAACTCACATTGTCTAGTGTTTACACACCTTTTATTGCCTCTCAAATTTGCTTGACTAAGGTTAAAAATTGATAATACTTGGTTAGTTCACGAAGCATCAATTTCTACTTTTTTCTGGAATGGATCTTTGTTTCAAGAAAGACGGATGACTCTATAGAAATCTAAAGGACTTGGATAAAAAAGTTAACTACGAAATAAACTAACAAAGAAGGGAATTCAAGACCTAATAATCAACATGTAGACCAATTACTACTTGAAGATTAGTTTTTGGAATCACATAATCATACTAGAATCAAGAAAAGGAAACTAAGCAATTAGAACCTAAGATTGGTCAAAGATATATGAGCTCGCCACACCTGAGTTGTCTGAGATCGCCAAACTTGGCTATCTCAAAGGAATTTTGTCGATGCCTCCTTTACCTAGACAAAAATAATAGAAAGTTGGCTTCACTTTGGAATTGTTGTGTCACTTAGGTGACACACTAAAGTGTTTTGGAGAGCCAAGTCTGGCTTGCCAAACTTGATAGTTCATGCACCTGAAAACCTCCAAATTTTGTACCTTTTTGATCCCACATATACTTCTTTACTTATCCTTTAACCCTTTTGGTAAATTTACTTGTGTATTAACACTTTTTCATCTTCTCTCCTTTCTTATTTTGGGTTAAACACCTTATTTTGTAGATTTTGTCTCCTTGAAAATATGAATATCCTCAAAAAAACTCAATGAAAAAAGATTAACATCCAAAAATCAAACTCTTATCATTTATGGCTCAAAATTTCACAAAATTTGATATCCAACTTTCCTTTGGTATAGGCAACAATCCCAATATTTTTTATGCTTCAATTTCTTCCCAAGTCCTTTAGATTTCACGACTTATTTAAATTTCCTCCAAGCTTCTTCACTTAACAATGGTGGAACCTTCAATCTTACTCTAATCTTGGAATTCAACTCAAATAGTGCTATGAAACACAAATCTAGCATTAGAAACTTCAAATAAGACTCGAATACATAAAATATTTTTGAGATTTTCTCAATAATGATTTTGACATTTATTTTTATGGTAATAAAATCTATGACTAGATTTGTGGGAACAAATCTAAATACGACTTTGATATCAAATTATGTAATTTCAACTACAAATTACGAATAAATTGTTGAAATTAAATAAAACAAAGTAAAGACAGATAGATTGACGCAAAAAAAGAGGAAATAGAAAGAAACCAAAAGTTATATTAAACCTTAAGACCACAATCCATTAATCCTACAAGAAGTACCTATATCTTATGATGACTTCAAGGGAAATCAATTCACCACACAACCAACATTTCTAAACAAGTTTGAACCAAAGATTGTACCATCTCACAAATACTCTCTAAAAAGGTTCATAATATCAAAGCAATCTAAAGTTGAAATAAGGACATAAACTAGTTATTACACAAAGCCCAAAAGTGACCCGTGAAATAAGCATGTTGCGAAGTTTGGTGAGCAACAAATTCTTTCGCCATACACTTGGCGATATACCAAAGTAACAACAAGCATCACCAAACTCTCATCGTTCAACTGTTCAGTTTAGCGTAGGTGGATAATTTGGTGTGTCACCAAATGTGATAGTGGTGTCTCTAAATATGGCAGCATCTTCCATCATCTTTACTTCATCTCTCCTAGTAATTTTAAGGCATAGAACACCTTTTTGCTATCAAAACAAGTTCAAAGACCTCTATATACATGAACAATCATTGAAACCTTTGAAGATCTATAACTTGACTTTGAATGAATGGTCTTGATACAATCCAAATTGCATCAAATACAATAATGAAAATCTTGACTACCATTGATATACCATGTAGTATTTATTGATGGAATCCCTAAATTTAGATGATTTAAAATTTGATGATAGATAAAGATACTAAATAACCTGATTAACTATAGAGCAAAACAAATGAGAACTAGTTTCACAAATGTAGATGAAATGGCTCAAGGTGTATAAGTCAATTTAAAAGGAAATAAAATATCAATAGAGTAAATAGAGTACTTTGAGGATTCTAATTATGGAAGTTGTATCAACAAGGAATTACTTCCCTTATTTGAGTCAATAAGGGTTGACACGCATAAAAGGAGACTAAGTATAAAAGGCAAGTAAATGGGATCATAGAAGGTGGCTATTGCACAAGAATGAAAATGTATTCCAGCAAAGGCAAGTAGTAGTAGACGAGGAGAATAATGAAGCAAAAAGAAGAACTAGCGCTTAGTGTGTTCTTCCTTTACTAGTTGACGTTGTTCTAGGGTTATTATGCAGCTGTAATAAATACTAGCCTGAAGGTGTGAGTAGGTATGGTAAGTTTTGTGTAATGCTCAGGTCATCCTAAAAAACCAATTAAAAGAGTGAGCGATCATAGTCAGTAAGAATCCAACAAAGAGTTGAGCTCGAATCCCACATGAAATGGTATACCGTGGATAATTATTTATCGAAAGATTTGGACTTTAAATTAGCTCATTTGGAATAGTAAGAATGATTGGGTGGATGGTACCACCAACTTAATAGAAAGATTTTTTTGTCAATTATCGCAAATAAACTAAAAGTCGAACGAAATCAAGAGTTAACAAGCAATCTAGGGGTGCGGGGATTGGATATCAATGTCACAATGGAGTGATTGTGCTGATCTATAGTGATGTACATACATGAATAGGCTAAGTCATCCACATTGACGCTAATCATCTTTTGCTCTCAAAGCATCTAAGCATAGAATCTATGTTCAGTCTAATCTAAATGCCAATCCTATACAACCCAATACCTTACTCTATCCTCTTTAAAGAATAGGGCAAATAGATCCGACCCATAACCTCTTTTTCAAGAAAACCATAGACATCAAACCTAAATTGCTAGTATTGAACTAATTATACAATCTCTTTCGAGCATCAACTGGAGATCGGAAGTAGGAATTACGTTTGCAACCTTAACCCTTCAGTTAACCTCATGGTAATTAGATCAAATTCATGCATAAATAGAAACAAAATAGAGCATAGCACAATACCCACTACATTAAATTAACACCCAACCCTATTAGAGCATCCCTATATCTTGGAATTTTATCCACCCATCACAAAAAGTAAAGAAAGTATACCTTCTACGAAAGCAGTCATGGGTAACTTGAAATCAAGAAATTAAGAGTAAACCCATTTTGAATTTAACTTCAAATTATCGAATTAAAGCTTCAAATTCTAAAACCCCAAGAAAACTAGAAAAAAAAATTCTAAAAAGTTAAGTTTTCTTCAAAACTCTCTCATTTGAACTCAGTAGTCCAACTCTCTAATTAACTCCCTAAAAATCATATCATTTGGGCTATTTATACGTTCCCAAAATCCACTTTGTAACCAACTCAACAACATTAGTCATGCTCGCCAAGCTCACTCGGTGAATCACCCTTCGCTCTTCAGCTCGCCCTGTGATGCTCTAGGCTTCAGGTGTTTGAAATTCAGTTGGCAAACTCGATCGAGTCAGTCTTTCACGTTTAGAGAATCATTGAATACCACCTTAGTTTATCGTTTGAGCATTAAGTTTTTGCCTTGCACACTATTACTCTGGAGATATGCGTCAGGACCGCCTTTTTAACTCTGTGCATCGCCTTTTTTACTGGAGTTTGCCGACCTTCTTTGTAGACATAAGTGTTATGCACTATTAACTTGGGCAAGGTCGTGCCCAGTTGGCGATCCTCCCTTCATGTTAGGCGATCAATAATGTTTACAATGCACTTTTTTTGTACTTTTGGTCATTCTTTCAAACTTCAGTCCTTGCCTTGTCTGAATTCCTTAATAGTTGCAAACCATCAATATTTGATTAGAAAAGGATAAAGTTTGGCATAGAGGACACTAATTATTGAGCTAAATGAACCTTAAATGTGTGTAAATCTACCACTCATCAGTTTGTAATAATAAGAGAGTTAATCTTAATAAAGTCGGTCCCTTAGATTATTCTTTGTTGTTTGAAACCGCTATTGAACTTAGTGAAATTTGGTTGCTGAAATATTATACATTATAGGTCATGATTCGATTTACTTAAGCAAGGAATATTTTCATGGTAAACTTGTGTTCTCTATTTTATGATTTATGATTCAACATAAAGAAACTTAGTTCATTACCATGTATTGATACTATCTCTTTAAATTGGTATCAGAGCGGGTCTTTTCAGTAAGGATAACACCTTGAAAATAATCTATGACTACTACCCCAACTACTCAGCTAGGGGCGTCTCAAACAAGATCACCCCTATTTAATGAAAAATACTATGGATGGGGAGAAATAGGATGATGATCACATGATTGATAAAGATCCAGATGTTTGGAATGTAATTTTAGATGGACCAACCATACTTTAAAGAATGCAAAAGATTGAAAAATTAGAGTGCCAAAGAAATGATTGCAATGGGATGACACAAACAAGTTGTCCATACAAAATAATGCAAAATCTAAGAAGATCATCTTATGAGGAATATGTCCAAATGAATATATAGAATCTTAGCTTGTACAAACGCAAAGCTAATATGGGACGCATTGCAGATTTCTCTTGAAGGCAAAAATAAGATTTTAAAAAACAAAGATAGACAATATGAACTCTCAAAGATGAAGGAGAATGAATCCAACTAGGGCATGCATACTAGGTTAACGACCATAATCAACAAAATCTACTTACTGGAAGGAATCATACCACATGAAAGGTTGTTCGTAAATTACTTAGTGTTCTTACTAATCATCGAAGAAAAATGTCGAGGAAACCAGCAAAGATCATAATTTTGGTACTCTTATGTAGAAGTTGATTGGGAACCTCAACACATATGAACTCAAGGAAAACAAATTAAAAAGAAGAAATCAATAGTAAAAGGAAAGATAAGAATATGGTTCTCAAAGCCGCAAGAAAATTTGACTTCAAGGATGAGAACTTGACTTATGACCAAAAGATTTCAGCAAATGTTCAAGAAGGGTCAAAATCTCTGATCAAGGTGTATTTATGTATTAAAATACCATATTTTATCCATTTTCTAAGTATAATTTTTTGAGTATTCATGTATTTATTAATTATATGTAGTGATGATTTAATGGAAATGATTAGGATTATCTTAAGCTAAAAACAACAAGAAACGACTCATATCGGAACACAAAATAAAGTAATCTGAGCAAAAATAAAGAAATAATATTTGCAAGAAGGAACTTCAAATGGACCCTATCCCACGCTTACATGGAAGCTAAACTTCATAGACTCAAAAAAAATGTTTAGAGATGGTCCCCACACCGCGAGGCACTACTCCTCGTGGTGGGCCCTACATTGTGACCTCCTTGTTTGACCCAAACAAAGTTAAGTCCAATCAAGATAAAGATTTCAAACCTAATATTCTATATATTTTTTAAAAATATTTTTAGGGTAACGAACTCTAAATAGAACTTAGCAACTATTCTTGAATATTACAATTCATATTGTTCTTAGTTTTTCTACCACTTACTTACAATTTTAGTAGATTATTGTGGAACAAAAAAGATTCTCTTGCAAGAGTTGTGTCACGATGATGAGTCCAAGATTTGGAATCATTTAGGGCTTTGTTTTGATAGTTTTAGTATCCTCAAATGCCTAATTTATGCTATAAACTGATGTTAAAGCCTTGATTTTCAGGTATGTGGACTAAGGGGCAAAGCAAGGACACTAACAGGCAAAAGGAACAAAACAAGCTGAAGAAATGGAGAAAAGAATTCCTGGTGATTACCAAGACCACTCGGTGAACCGTCGAGTGGCTCTTCAGACCGCCTAAAGTTCCAGCGTACCAGCCGTGAGGGAAGAAACCAAGTTGGCGACAGAAATGATCAGTCAGCGAATCGTCGATCAGTTCCGTGATGACAAAATGGATCGCCTAAAGTTACTGGACCTGAGGATGCTGAGAATCAATGCAAAATGGCGATGGAAGAGAGAAAATGGTGGATCGTTGAACCACTCGGCGAGCCCAACTTACCTCGCCTAATGGTTTTTTAGGATAAATTTTTGACAACTTTAAATTGGATTTTAGATGTAATTTTGGGGTGTTCTCTCCTAGATAATACAGCTCCCATTCTAGAATTAAAGTTTTACTCTAGATTTTTGAGTTCGAATTGTACAATTTTGGAGGATTTGCAAGTGGATTTTTGAATTTCATTCTTAGATATCATTGTATAGGCTTGGAGACTCTTACCCAGATCATGGCTAATGCATTTGGTAACCTTTTCTCTGTTTTTTGTGACGTGTGGCTAAAATCCCAATTCTCAAGGTATGATTATGTGATTATGGGTTGAATTAGCTTATGGGTATTGTTTATTACTAATTTAAATGTTATATTGAAGTGGGTTTAATCATTAGATGTGTTTTTATTTATGAATTGTAGTTGCAAATGCAGTTCCAACTTTGAGTTCTTAGCTTGCTTGAGAAAGAGGTTTTTGAACCAAAGCTTTTGATTAATGATTTGTAGGTATTGGGTTGATGTAGGTTCATCTTGAAAGAGTGAACCCAAAACCAAATACTACCAATATTGCTCAAGAGAGAGGATGTATTAAGGTTCTGGGATGTTCTTATCTGTTAAGATTGTTGATGTTCGAGAGAAATCACTTGAATCGAAGTAGTTGTTCAAGAGAAAGCTATTTCACTCATAACCCAGCCTACCCACTGATAGTTAGCTATTTATTAGTAGTTTCAATTACCCATATAGTGAAATTTGCCTATAATTGATCACTTCCTGAGAATTCCTCTCTATATTGTTATTTCATCGTTGTTTGACTGCGTTATGGCTGATAATTGTAAACCAAAACTCCCATCTGACATTTGTTGTCACCCCTCTTGATTGTTTACTTGTATTTTTGATAATTTCTATTCCTATAACTATTTAGACCACATTTGTACTTCATAACAGAATTTGAACATATACCGCTCCCTGTGGGTTCGACCCCAACTCTTCGTTGGATTTTATATTGCTTAACGATCGTTTACACCTAGAATTGGATGAGGTATGCTTGAAACGTTAATTAAAATGGTGCCGCTACCGGGGAGTTGTGTATTTTAGAAATTTTTTTATTGAAGTTGAATTGTGATATTTTTTGCTGTAGTTGAATCGACTTACTTTAGTTTTTGTTTTGTGTTGCTTGTGTTAAACAGAGAAAGAAATGAGCGTAAACGGGAGTAATGGTAGCCAAGTGTGTCACAAAGATGATATTGGGAACCTCAATGATGTAAATGACCCAATCCAATTGGGTGGTGTTGGTGCCATTCATCTACCTCCGATTGTTGGAAACGTTGTTTTTCACATCACTAGCACAATGCTTCAGCTCCTACAATTGAAAGGATTATTTGGGGGGCTTGCTCATGAGGATCCCCATGAGCATATTCAGAACTTCGTGGACGTTTGTAGTTCATTCTCATTTAAGAACATATCACAAGAATTAGTTCGTCTGAGGTTGTTCCCATTCTCTTTGATGGGTGAAGCCACCAAATGGTTATTAGAGTTACCAAGGGACTTCATTACCTCTTGGGATGAGCTGATCACAGCATTCCAAGTAAGATTATTCCCTCCATCGAAGATGATGACACTCAGAGATAGCATCCAAGGTTTTAAACGCTTGGAAGGTAAGCCAATCCATGAGACGTGGCTGAGGTTTAAGAAGTTGGTGTTACAATGCTCAACTCATGGACTTCCAAATGATGTGTTGCTGCAATACTTCTATAGGAGCCTCGACTCGGTGAACAAAAGAGTTGTTGATCAACTTGTTCCCGGTGGTATAATGCAACAACCTTATGAAGTAGTGTCTCAACTCCTTGATTGGATGATAAAGATCAATAGGGCATGGTACACTCGTGAAGACCAAGTCTCTCCTATCACTTTTAGAATGACAAAAGAGCAGATCGAAAAGGATCAATAAAGAGACCAAAACATGTCCAAAATAATGACCCAGCTAGATATCTTGGCAAAAAATATCATGGGTGTTGCTACAAAGAGTGTTAATGTTGTGGGTTTTGGTGGAGTAAACCCCGATGACGTACAATTTGAAGCATTGTACAATGAGGAAGTGAACTTCCTAGCCAATCAAGGAGGAGGTTATCATGCAAACTACCCAAGACCAGTTGGAAATTAAGGTTGGAATAGAGATGGGGGTTGGAGAGACTGTGATAGAGATTGGTGTGATCGCAACGCCAACTGGAAGGAGAGAGGGGGGGGACAAGGACAAGTATGTTCCTCCTCATGAGGGTGCCAAAAGCCCAAGGAATCTGAAGGTGGCCGTACAGAAGATATGCTCTCACGCATTCTCAACAAATTTGAAGGGTCAGACAAAGTGTTGAAAGAGATGAAAGAGAATGTCTCAACTCTCAATCAGATGGTGACCTCTCACTCAGTCTCTATTAAGAAGCTGGATACCCAATGGGTCAAATTTCTTCTCATTTAAATCCAAAACAAAAAGGGGGTTTGCGTAGTGACACATTGGCAAACCCCAAAAATGAAGCTTGATTTGGTATCCTCGTCGTGCCACGACGTTAACTAAGGCGCATTTTGGGAGGTAACCCAAGTTTTTAACGCTTTCGTTTTTTATTTTAAATAATGGGTGTTGATTGTACAGGTTGAAAAGTGAAGAGTGTTGAAAAATGGGTAGTTTGGCGAGTCAAAGTTCAGTCGGCGACACTCGGCGATCCCCGACTTGGACCATCGTAGGAACCACCAAACTTTAGGGGGAACTCTGTAAAACTTTGTGGGCTAAATACTTAATTGGTGACTCGCCGAATAGGTTGGCGAGCCCGACTTTGTCCGTCATTTGAACCCCCAAAATTGTTAGGAGTCTTGTAAAACTTGTCGAGGAAAAATACCACTCGATGCATCGCCAAATGGTTTGGCGAGCACGACTTACTCCGCCGAAGGTGCCGCAAACTGAAAGGTTTTAAAGGCCAAATGGTTTAAAATTTCAAAATCCTTCATATTCTTTCATTTCTAACTCTCGTACCTTCTCGCCCAAACTTTCAATCTTGCATATTTTAGTGTTTTACCCACTTTTTATGTGAAATCGACCTTCGGAATTGTGGAACTTTGCCGCCTATCTATTCAAACTCAAAATTCAGCAAAGAGGTTGATTTTCCGAACCCCATTCTTTAATATTGTGGTTGAAATCAAATGCAATAGGTAAAATGGTAGTTGTTGTGTGTTGGGTAATTTTTATAATCATGTTTAAGTGTTGTTTTGTCTGTATTGAATTGAAATAAGTGCCAACGTGATTTAAAATGATTCATTCTCGTGTTCGTGCTTGTAAATTTAAGTTTAAATTGTTGGGTTGTAGTGTATTTGTAATGGGTCTAGTGGGGTGAAGTCTAAGTCACCCTGCATTGTGCCAAATGATGTAATTTGCCTAATGATGGAGCGTTTGACGTCATTCATAAGGGAAAAAGTCATCAAATAGCCAATTTTGACAAAATCAGGGAAGTCTGAGTACCCTGAGGGCATGAGTAGTGTGGGTCTAGTGTTAATTAAATGGTGTGTGTGTGTTTGATTTTGAATTTGGGGGTTGTGGGCTTGATTTTGGGAAATAGGGTCGAAACTGGTACGTTGGGCCATTTGGCGAACTGCATCGAGCTCGCCGAGTGGTTCGACGGTTCATCAAAGTCCCCCTCAGATCGCCCTTAATTTCAAATTTTGGTTAAGTTTGTTATGTACCTTTCAGCGGGAAGCCTGATCTCGTTGAGTTCACTCGGTGACTCACCGAAAGGTTTTTTTTAACACCCTTTCTGCGCACCTAAACCGTAAAATACATTGTAACTTTTGGCGAGCTACTTCATGCTCGCCTATTGGTGTCGGTGATTCGCCGAATGGCCCTAAACATCGCCGAACTGTCTTGAATTTGGAAAAAAATTTGCGCTGATACTTTCGGCGAGCTCGATCTGGCTTGCCAAAGTGAATCGGTGACTCGCCGAATGATTCGGGGAGTCTTTCTGCAATTGAATTTCTGCATTTTTATTGAACTATTTCTAACATTTTTCTATGTGGTTTGC
The DNA here is from genome assembly GCA_029582725.1 of Solanum chiquidenum. NCBI lineage: Eukaryota > Viridiplantae > Streptophyta > Magnoliopsida > Solanales > Solanaceae > Solanum > Solanum chiquidenum. The sequence continues at coordinate 57,698 of JAJOOS010001858.1, forward strand.
AGAAATGGCTAGACCCAAGGTTTCAGGAAGAGACATGCCACCCCGCAAGTGGGCAAGAGGAGTAGTTATAAATGAGGATGAAGCTGCATCCAAGGCAAAGGCATCCAAAATCCTTACAAAGGGAGGAAAAGGCAAAGGAAAAAGCAAGGCGCTCGTGGTGGAGTCACCGGAGGTCAGCTCTGACAGTGAGGGAGTCTATGAGACTCACCTCACTTTATCAGACAATGAGGGAGAGTCACTAGATTTTCAGGCTTCCATCTCTGAGCCTAAGGATGACCAGCTTCTATAGACCCGGAGAGTTGAACTTCGCTCAAAGAGGATGCATGATCCATCTAGGATCTGTGTGCCGCAAACTCCTCCTCCTCCCCCAGCTTCAGCTCAGACTGTGGTCCTAGCGCCTCCGGTACAGGGTCCTCCTCCTCGGTCTCTCAAAAAACTAAAGGCCGAGGGACTGAGGACTATTATTGAGGAGAAAAGGTTGTCCACAGATGGTGTGGTGGACAGGTACCCAGAAATATGGAGCACCCTCAAGTCCCACAAATTCCAGATTTTCACTAAACCCCGGGGTACCTACATTCGTAATTGGGTCTAAGATTTCTACTCGACCTATGGAGACTTGGTTCCACAAGGAAAGAGGAAGGCCATTGCCTTCAAACCGGTTGATTCAGTGATTGTTCAAGGAAAGAAGGTGAAATGTGATAATGAGGACATAAACGTCGTCTTGGGGAAATAGAAGGAGGTACTACCTTCTCCAAGCTAAAAACATGTTCAACACAATATAATGGAGCCTTTATGCAATTCATTCTCAAAAAGCATATCTAATGCATGTTCAACAATCATCTCATGAAGTTTTTAGGCAATTCCTACTCAATGCACAACAATATGAGGAAAGTAAATCATATATGTCATTTCTTTCAAAATTTAAACGTTTTCATGAATATGTATAATCATAAGAAAATCATGGGAACACATAAATCACACATGACCCCCAACATATAAAACAACCCAAGAGGAACTCATTACCTTAAGCTGGGGTAGGAGTAGAAGTAAAGATATGAGGATATCGAGACATAATATCTGCCTCGGCCTCCCAAGTAGCGCCCTCAATAAAATGATTCATCCATAAAACTTTTACTGAAGCAACTTCCTTATTCCTTAACTTCTTAACTTGCCGATCCAAAATCTCAACCGGAACTTCCTCATAAGAGAGGCTATCATCAACTCCCAATCCTTCTAGGGGAATTATGGATGTCGGATCTCCCACACACTTCTTGAGCATAGAGACATGGAAAATTGGATGCACCGATGCCAATTTATTTGGCAAATCTAACTCATAGGCAACCTTGCTAATACGCCTCAAAATTTGATATGGGCCTACATACCGAGGACTAAGCTTCCCTTTCTTATCAAACCTCATTACCCCTTTCATAGGTTAGATTTTCAAGTAAACCCAATCATAAACATCAAACTCAAGATCCCTTATTCTGACATCAACATACGACTTTTGTCGACTTTGAGCCATTTTCAATCTTTCTCTAATAAGCCATACTTTTTCAATAGCTTCATAAACTAGCTCGGGACCTATCAAAGCAACTTCACCCACTTCAAACAAACCTATAGGAGATCTACACCTCCTACCATAAAGAGCTTCAAATGGAGCCATGCTAATACTTGAGTGATAGTTATTATTATAAGCAAATTCTATCAATGGAAAATGGTCATCCCAATTACCCTTAAGAATAATCACACAAGCCCTTAACATATCTTCCAAGGTTTGGATAGTACGCTCTGCTTGCCCATCGGTTTGGGGATGAAAAGTTGTTTTAAGCTTAACCTTGGTACCAAGATCCTTTTGGAATGACTTCGCCCATCGGTTTGGGGATGAAAAATCGTTCTAAGCTTAACCTTGGTACCAAGATCCTTTTGGAATGACTTCCAAAATTGAGAAGTAAATTGGGTACCACGATTGGAAATGATGACAAAGGCACACCATGCAATTTTACCATCTCTCTGAAGTACATCTTAGCATAGTATTCCACCGAATAAGAAACCTTGATGGGAAGGAAATGAGCCGATTTCCTCATCCGATCTACTATCACACATATAGAGTCATGTTGTCGCCGGATGCGAGGCAAACCAACTATAAAGTCCATGTTCAAATATTCCCACTTCCAAGTAGTAATGGCAATGTCTTGGGACAAACCTCCCGGCATTTGGTGCTCAACCTTCACTTGTTGACAATTAGGACATTTGGCCACAAATTCTGCAATATCTTTCTTCATCCCATTCCACCAATAAACTTCTCGTAGATACAGTACATCTTGGTGGCTCCCGGGCAAATAGAATACCGAGAACTATGGGCTTTCTCTAAAATTTGTTCCCTCAATTCATTAACATCCGGAATACATAACCGACCTTGATACCTAAGCACTCCATCTCCCCCTTAGGAGAAGGCCTCAACGGACTTCTTAAGCACCGCTTCTTTCAATTCAACCAAAATAGGATCAAGACCTTGCTTAGACTTCACATATAACACTAAAGACGATTCAGAACCATTATGAACCATGACACCGCCCTTGGTGGAATCCACCAGTTGAACACCTAGTCGGGCCAACCTATGAACATCACGAACTAACTCTTTATTTTCTTCATCTACATGAGCCACACTACCTATTGACAATCTACTAAGAGCATTTTCTACCACATTAGCTTTACCGGGGTGATAAAGGACACTCATGTCATAATCCTTCAAGAGTTCTAGCGACCTTATTTGGCGAAGATTCAAGTCCTTTTGACTAAACACATATTGTAAACTCTTATGATCGGTGAAAACATCCACATGGACCCCATACAAATAATGGCTCCATATTTTTAAGGCCAACCGCCGCTAATTCAAGGTTATTGGTAGAATAATTCTTCTCATGGGTCTTAAGTTGCCTTGAAGCATAGGCAATCACCTTACCATTTTGCATAAGAACACATCCCAACCTAACTCTAGAGGCATCACAATACACCACAAAACTATTCGTACATTTTGGTAAAGTCAACACCGGAGCGGAAGTAAGTCTATCTTTCAACTCTGGGAAACTTTTCTCACAAGCTTCCGACCACACAAACTTAGCCTTCTTTTGAGTCAAAGCCGTCAAAGGAGAAGCAATTGAGGAAAACCCCTCAACAAACCCTCTATAGTAATCGGCCAAACCCAAAAAGCTTCTAATGTAGGAAGGAGTTAGAGGTCTAGGCCAACTCTTGACTGCATCTATCTTTATAGGGTCTACCTCAATACCCTTACTTAACACTATATTCCCAAGAAAAGCTACGGACCTTAGCCAAAATTCACACTTGATAAACTTTGCAAAAAGTTGTTGGCCCTTAAGAACTTGCAGCACGATCCTCAAATGATCATTATGCTCCTTCTCACTCCTTGAATAGATCAAAATGTCATCAATACACACAATCACAAACATATCAAGGTATTGTCTAAACACCCTATTCATGAAGTCCATAAATGTCGCCGGAGCATTATTCAACCCAAATGACATTACCAAGAACTCATAATGACCATACCGAATTTGAAAAGCCATCTTCGGAATGTCATCATCCTTCACCCTCAATTGATGATAACCCGAATGAAGATCGACCTTAGAGAAATAACTTGCTCTTTGAAGTTGATCAAACAAGTCATCTATCATTGGGAGAGGATATTTGTTCTTAATGGTCATTTTATTCAGTTGCCGATAATCAATACACATACATAGAGAACCATATTTCTTGCTAACAAACAATACCGGAGCACCCCATGGAGAGATACTCGGTAGGATGAAACCCTTATCCAACAAATCTTCTAATTGATCTTTTAACTCCATAAGTTCCACCAGAGCAATTCTATAAGAAGGGATAGAGATAGGTTGCGTATCTGGGATAGGGTAAATACCGAAGTCTATTTTCCGCTCGAGAGGAATACTGGGTAAATCATCGGGAAAAACTTCCAGAAACTCATTAACTACCAGGACAGACTCAAGAGTAGGGGTTTTGGAATCTGCATCCCTCACCCTAACTAAATGATAAATGCAACCTTTTGAGATCATCTTCCTAGTTTTTAAACAAGAGACAAACTGCCCCTTGGGCATAGAATTTACCCCCTTCCACTCTAGGATGGGATTATTTGGAAACTGAAATCTGACCACTCGAGTCCTACAATATAAGGAAGAATAGCAAGAATGCAACCAATCCATCCAAAGAATGACATCGAAGTCTAACATGTCAAGTTCTATCAAGTATACAAGAGTAACTCTATGGGACAAAGAAACGGGACACTTTCTATAAACCCTCTTAGCCACCACAGAATCACCAACAAGAGTAGAGAAAGAAAAAGGTTCTAACAATATTTCGGGGAGTATATCAAACTTCATAGCCACAAAAGGTGTTACAAAGGACAAAGTAGCACCGGGATCAAGCAAGGCATATACATCATGTTGAAAAAAATTTAACTTACCGGTCACTACATCCGGGGAGCTCTCTTGGTCACCTCGGGGCTAGAGAGAATAAAAGTGGTTTTGTTTTGGAACATTGGCATTCGAACCGCTAGGAGGAGGTTGCTTGCCCTTTCTCCCTTTAGTCGCAAGCATGGGGAAATCTCTCATTTTGTGTCCACTCTTCCCGCAACTAAAGCATCCATTGGTGTCGGCTAGGCACTTACCATCATGTTTCTTCCCACATTTAGCACAAGTAGACCTAGATAGAGAAGAATCACAACCATTCCCTCCTTGAGGTTTAAGGTTAGACACCATATCCTTGTTAAAGTTAGGTGGAGAATTAGAGGATCCTTGATCGGAAAACCCTTGACGAAACTTAGAATGACCATGTCCATCAGATCTAGCATGTGAGAAATTACCATCACCAGTCTTAGCCCTTTTTACCTCTCTAGACTTTTCCTTGAGTTTCTCCTCTTCGATTTGTTGTGCATGCACCATGAGACGAGAAATATCCATGTCACCAATGAGAATGATGGTACGCACTCTTTAACAACCATATCAAACACCCCCAATACGAACTTACTCATTCTATCTCTTAAATCTGCAACCATTGTTGAAGCATATTTGAACAATTGAGTGAACTTTAGAGCATATTCCCTCATACTCATGTTTCCTTGACGAAGGTTAATGAACTCTAGCACCTTGGCTTCCCTCAACTCAAGGGGAAATAATCTATCAATAAAAGTAGATTTGAACATTTCCCATTAAATAGGACCCGCTCCCACCGGTCTAGCCTCCTTCCATTGGTTATACCCAACTTGAGCAACACCTTTCAATTGATATGCGGCCAATTCATCTTTCTCTCCCGAAGTCACTCCCATGATAGCAAGTACCTTATGGACCTCATCGATAAACTCTTTAGGATCTTCCTCAACTTTGGAGCCATGAAATTCCAGAGGGTTCATCCTCATAAAATCCCTTACTCTTGAAGCCGTCGTGCCCACACTTGGGTTCACGGGGACTACCACCTCTCTATTGTCTTGAGCCGTCATGGTTTGGGCCAATACTTGAAAAGCCAATCTAAACTCCGCATTTGTAACTTGCTCGGCCAAGGGATCGACCGGAGCTTGGGGAGGAGCTTCTTGATTCACGTTCTCCCTCACATTCCTTCTAGTATATGCCTTTCGAGTAGACAAATCCTAAAGACCATAAGGTAAGGATTAGAAGAGGGACTTTATAGAGTTAAACTCTATGGTACGACTTAAGAGTAATGAAAGAAGTGAAGTTTCCTAATCATATTGTAGCCTCTTATTCATAAGTGTGGCGCGCTTCACACTCATGAACAAGACTCTACTAAATGTGGCTTATGAGACATTATCCTAGGATCATTCTAAACTTTGTGCTCTAATTACCAAGTTTGTCATGATCCAGGGGTACCCCCTAGATGTAACATGGCATATAGAACCCCGAAAGACTCCACATAAGCCACTTAGAATAGCATCACATAAAGTACTAGAATAGTAAGAGTAAAACAACATTTAGGTCCAAAAAGAGTTATTATAGAAAAGCGGAAGTCTAACTCATGTCTCAACATAGACATCTATTACAATATAATGAAAGTGGGTCTAGCCCATACATCATGTTCAAAAAGGAATTATGAAAGTGAAACTACTATAAGAAAAGTCTGTCCTCGTACCATGAGGACTCACCAAGCTCGGAAAGAGTTAAAGTCCAAGCTCTAGCCACTAGACTGGAAACCTTGTCTGTCGAACCCTACATTTGGGAAAAATATAGGGAAGAGTAAGCGTTAGTACAAAAATGCACTAAGTATAATAACTATGCATAAAAACATTTAAAACATGCTAAGAAGGACAGTTCATTTCATGACATGCAATTTGACAAATAAAACATAAAATAAGAGGGTTAGAAAACACAAGTCAAAACATTATGGTCAATGCAAGCTAAATCATCTTTAAGTCTTTAAACACATGAGAGATACTTATTTAAGTAACCTTAGTTCATTAGTCATCTTGTTGTGGGAGAATTAGCCTTAACCGACATAGAGACCATCTGAGCTAAAACATGATCACTCGGTGTCTCCCATACCGAAAAGGGTTGTTCTACTTGCCTAAGGTAGAACCATGAACATCTAGCTTAAGTGGATCCACTAGCTAATCAACCTACGGGGGCACATAGTTTAAGGGATAAGGATATTTCTACTAGAAACCCAACCTCTACTAACGGGAGAGCTTCCATCTCATGAGACTTCTTCTAGAAACTCGACCTCTACTAACGGGAGAGTTTCTATTCCAATGTCAATATCCACTCGGTGCTAAGCATAATTCCCACGAAATAGTATTTTCTTACTTATTCTCATTATCCATGGAAAGACATGTCATCTTGCCAATCCAAGCTAGTTATTTAGGATAGCTTTTATTCATTGATTCAATTAGGTGAGAATAGTCTTTCAACCTAAGAATATTTTCTATGTGATCAAACCTTTCACATCATAGTTGTAAGTGTTTTATGAGAATAATCCTTCAACAACACAGCAACAACAACATTGGCACTTCCCTCTCAAAGCACCCTTAAAGCATTTACATATGTTTCATAAGATAATGCATAACTCATATTTTGCCCTTTCAAGGTTCAAAACTACATTCAATCACCAAGTCTAGAGTTCTAACATTAGATAGGGATTTTATCATGAATTTAAGTAATTCTATTACTTCATGCTTTAGATCATAAAACTCCTCTTTTATAACCAACACCCAACCCTAGGAGATCACAATTTGGAAAACATGCGGGTTTGCATGGGTTCATAGGGAAACAACATAAAAGCATTGTAAATCATCAATTCATGCATATTTAGACATAATTAAATCATTAGAATCAACAATCAAAAGAACCCATGGTGTTTGAAGAAAACCCTGGCTAATTGGGGAATTCTACTATTTGAAATAGAGCAATTTGGGGACTACATGGGTGGAAAGAACCCATGGATGAAAGCTATCATACCTCAAGTCAAATTGCTTATCTTAAATGGAGAATTTGGATCCTTAGACTTCTTTTTCTTCTTCAAGTTCTAGAGAGAATATTTGAGTTGAGGTTTTGGTTTTCTTTTGGGATTTTGGAAGAATAAATTAAGTGGGGTGAATTTGGGGTTAGAAAGGCTCATATAGGGGTTCTAAATATAGGTAAAATGACATAGTATAGGAACTAACTAATTAGTAAAATACCCAACTACCCCTAAGTTAAACTGCCAACTACCACCGACCCACCCACCGACGAACCTAGTTGAATGACCATGGATGGACCTACGGTCCATCCTGGTGAACCGTGGTCAGTGGTCAGAGACTCTGGCCTTGACCTACAACCACTCGACCACGGGGCGTGGACCGAACTACGGTCCGTAGGTCCCTCCATGGTCCATGCTTGGGATAATTTCTAAGTGACCAATGATGGACCCAGTCGACAGGTCGTGGTCTGACCAACAGACCGTCCTGGTGGACCATTGATCAAGATTAGAGAGATTTATTTTGGGGATCTAACCACGGACCACACCTACGGTTCGTGATCTACTCTACGGGTCGTGGGTCGCCGACGTGGATTGGCTATTGTAGCACCTGGAAAGAATATATATGCCCTTTTTTGAATACAGGGTATTACAAGTTGCATAAAGATTCTTATTATTTTCTTTTACATTCATGCTCTCTAGAAATTTACATTATCATAATTATTGCTTACCGCTAGTTATGAGTATTTAAAATCATAGGGCTATGGAACTTAGAGTAGGAATGATGATAATAGATTGTTTATAAAATAAAAAATCTTCTCATGAAGGGCTGATCATAGTTTATTAAGGTTCTTTTGTACAAATTATTTTTTGATGATTGCAAACATTAAGAACTCTTCCATATTCTAACTTTTGAAAAAATAAGAAGTTAATATTAGAAAGAATGATCATTAATAGGAATTCGGACTAATAACTTGTTATCAAACAAGGATAGTTGACAGGAGGCTTTAATTTTGATGAATAAATAAATTAATTAGACACCCAAGAGCCAACAAGGACATAGAGTGATGTTATCTCAAGTGGGTCGAGACATTTTAGGAGACTCATGGTGTAACACTTGAAAGTGGAAATGTTAGATTGGAAATGAAAAGTTGCAGAACTATTGGTGCATTGATTCCACCAGCCATTATATGGGACATAGAAATTTGTATGGGTCATGGGAACCATTCATGGTTATTGCCTGGAAAATCAGGAAAATGTCAAGTCCCAGACGTCACTTTACGAGTAAACAGTACGGATCATAGATGGATTTATGAGTTGTAGTTGATCTTGTAGATGGCTTTCAGACTTGGAGGGGTTTTGGTACCTTGAGTTATATGACTAGGTTGTATGAATCATGCATTGATAGATGGCTCATGGTCAACCTATCGTATTTAACCTTTAGAAAGTTGGTGTTTTCAGTAATCGGAATATGGCATACCAGTACGGCCCATAGAAGGAAATATAATTCATACATGGCCATATATGGTTCTAAGCCTGAAGGTCAAGGCCTAAGTTAGTATTCCAGTGTATGAGAGGTTCTGAGGCTCGTGGTAATTTTGATGTATTGTGGTTCTTGGTTCGAGTTCAACATCAGAAAGTTGGATTTTCCGGTAAAGTATTTGACGGACACATGGTACGGTCCGTGGTCTGATGTACGAACCATACATGGGTTCGTAGAGTGATATGGAATTTATTTTTCAGGGTTATTTGGATTTTTTCCTACTTTTTAATTTTTAAACTACGTTGTCTCTTACCTATTTTGAAGACCTATAACTAATTTCTAGACTCAAACCCTCCCCATTCACTCTCATTTTCTTGAACGCCAAATTTTTTTCTCAAGTCTCTTCTCCAAGCAAGCTAGGGTTTTAAGGATTCCAAGCCTCCATTAAAGATTTCCGTTAGGGCTTTGATCAAGGCATATGGGAAATTTTTCTAAGATTTCCTCTTCACACATTGAGTCCCAAACAAACCTCAAAATCTCTTTTATGATTCCTACCCAAATTCTAGGGTTTTATGATTTTATTATGGGTTCAATTGATTATAAGTTTATTCATCCTTATTGATCATATTATTCATAATTTGATCATATTTCAATGTTGTCAATGATATTTTTATGAACCCATGCACTACAAATGTTTTATGATTATGAACTAAGGTATATTGATATGCATGCATTATAAATTGAAAAATTTATGAATCAAGGATGCTTTTCGATAAATAATCAAGCATGTTTTATGCAGTTGAATGCTTCTAAATCAAATTATTCTCATTCTGAAATGTAATCATGATTTAGGTGTTTTAGATATGTGTCTCTTCTGAATATGATATGAAATCATGATTTAAGGAGTTATTCTTGTGATTATGAAGTTTATGAGTGATTTGGTATTACTAGATTATTACCATTTTAAAGTTTATGAATATGATATAATTATGCATATTTTCTATTGAGAGTTTACTTAGCACCGAGTTGACTTTGGGATGAAGGTTCACCCGTTAGTTGAAGTGAAGTTCTTTATAAGAAATTCACTTGTCCTATAACTACCCCCCATAGGATTTGATCTTAATAGACTCTATCTAGTGGATCCATCTAAACTCATGATTATAGTCCTTACCTTGGCAAGTAGGACACTCTCGTTTTGGTGTGGAAATAGTACGATGAACTCCATGTTATAACTCACATGATTTATGTGGGTTAATGGTATCTCCCACAAAAATTTAAGATTTCCACAAAAGGTTTTGATTAAACTTATGATATGATTTTAAGAATATTGCATCGACATTGTACTATGTTTGATAAACTCAGCTTATCAGATCATGTCATATTTTACTTGGTCAAGTATTATCATATTTTCAGATTTATCATGTTATTATGCCTCTATTATGCATCTTTCTTAATGCTAGTACATTTCGAGTTCTAACTACATATATTTTTTGTGTCTATATTGTTTTATAATATAGGTTCTGGCACTCATCATCTAGATTGTGGTTAGCATAGATTCCATCAGCCTAGCACAACTTTGGCGAGTCCTTATGGTTCGTGGACCTTGCCACTATATATAGTTTATGTCTTTTTGTCATGACTCAAAGTACACTCTAGACGTGACATGGCAAATAGGATCCTGAGAGGCCCTAAACAAGTCACTTGACATAAGCACAACGTACAAAAAATACAATAAATGAGAATATGCACAATATAGGTCTCAACTCATAGGACGACATAAAAGATATCAAACGAGTACATAAAAGAATACATGGACCATTATCTAAGTCTGACAAAAGCCTTCTATTCGTAGATGTGACTAGGACAAACCCCTAAGACCATCTCCAACCCAACACCAAATTTTACACCAAATCCTATATTTGGTGTAAAAGTTGGTTAATTTGTACACCAAATTTGGTGTGTATAAATCCAATTCACCTTTTGAATATTTTAATATTATTTTATTATACAAACTTTTAATTAAACAGTATATAAATTGTATGTTTTAATTAAACTCTTGCATATTTAATTATTTTTTGTATAATATTTTTGTAATATTAATTTTAGATATAAAATTTAGATTTTTTATAAATTAATTTTTCTATATATGACTTTTTTTTAAAACTAAATTTATGTTAATTCTACTATAAATTACAATTAACCTTCACAAAAATTAAAAATGCAAACATATAAATTTTTAAACAAATAATACAACGTACTTAAAAGTAACCAAAATTAATAAACATTCAACAAAGTAGTAATTGACATACATCAAAATTGAAATATAAAATACATAGTAATTTAAAAAAGAAGTGCTACATGATATATTAACTTCATGTATTATAATGCACAACATGATAATTGAGGATGAGCGTGATCTTAATGCACCAATTCAAGATGCGTCGGAAGGTCCAACTCCGACCGTAGAAATGGCAATAGATGAAAAGTATCAATTTCAACAATTTCTAGCTCGATATAAAAAAATAAAGGACAAAGAAGCTCATTTTGAACTACGTAATGCATTAATAGAACATTTATGAGAGCACCATAGTGATCTTGAAAGTTGAATATTTATGTAGAATTTAAAATATATTTTTTCAATTATGTAATGTTTATTTAATTATATTTCATTAATGATTTCACTTTTATTTGTATTATCCATTATTATGTATAATGTATAATATTTAAAAAATTATGGTATAAAATAATTTTATATTAAATGGCTATAAACGGAAATAATATGAATTATATATGGTGAATGTTTTAGAAAGAATTTATTTTATGAAATAAGAAAATATAAATGAAATAAGAAATAATAATATAATAATAATGAAGAGAGAGAGAAATATTCCTTTTTGGTGTAAAATTTGGTGCAGTGGGTTAGAGTTGATTACACCAAAAATAGTGCTGACACCAAATTTGATGTTTGGTTTGGAGATGCCCTAAGTGATGAACAAAATCTGAAAATTAAAAAGACATTAAAGCAATAAAAGGGTCTTGCCCTTAAATCATGAAGACTCACCAATTCAAGTAGTCAGTAGTTGAGCAATCTCAATTTAGCCACGTCCGGTAAGAGGAGCGTCAGTCCGTACAATATGTATCAGTATTTTGAATTTACTCAATAGGGAAAATGCATAAAATTAAAATATGATAATATAGTGAACTTAAACATGATATGCATGGAAAAGTAAAACGTAACAAAAGTTTTTGAAGAGAAATCATAAATCACAAACAAAGTTAATGCAAAGTGAAAACCATTGAAAAAGCTTTGATAAGACTTTTAAGGAAAACATAGTTCATTTGTGGGATATTTATTGTTAACCGATAATAAGACCATATGAGTTATATTATCGAATCTGGTGTAACCTTTACACCAAAAATGGGGAGTGTACTTATCAAGGTAAGAACTTTGTATCATTCATTATTACTAAAGTGGATCCACTAACTAGGTCACATAAGATAATTATATGGAGGCACGTAGTTTGGGAATAAAGAATTGCTAGTAAAGACCAAACCTCTATTAATAGTAAGGCCTCCATTCATAAGTCCTCTCGATGCTAAATAAATCCTAACGGAAGGAGGCAATTAGAATGCTGATAGTATTTGGAGATCATATGAGATGGATGTCAAAAGTGTCTTCCTAAATGGGAACCTCCAAGAAGAAGTGTATGCTCACGACCCGAGTTTGAATCAATGATACATTGTCTTGTTTATGTTTTGGAGTTTGTGACCTACTTGCCATAGGTTGGTTCTATACAAATATTATGAAACCACATAATCTTATTTCTTTTTGGACATTTACTTATTATCTGTTTGGAAAGCCATCAGGTAATCGGAATTGATGTCATTATTTGGATAGTAATTACCAACTTTTAATTACATTGACATGTTTATTTGATGCAGTGTAATTACAAATGTATTGTTTGATTGCACAATTGTAATCATAAGGTTATATTAAATTTTGAGAATAAAAGTTAATTATCTAAAACTAGAAATTTATATTAGACAAATATGAGACTTTATAAATAACTATCTCTTATAGCTAGACTGTCTCTTTTTTTTTAACGACGAATATAATATACTTTCATTTATTAGCATCAAAATAATGATATTCAATAATATTGAAGTTTTTACTTTGCTATCACAATAAATAGATTTTTGTAAGAGTTGTATGGCATATTTTATCGTTTGTAATATACTTTCATTGAAGTTTTTACTTTGCTATCAATAAGAGTTGTATGGCATATTTTATCGTTTGTAATTAGCTTACTAAGATAAATGTATGGCATATTTTAATTAAATTCTGACTTAGTCATCCAGCCAAATTTTAGTTTTAATATAATTAAATCCATACAAGTGGGCAGTGATTCTAATTTTAGTTGCGGGGTTTATATTTATATGGCATAAGAATTAATATGTTTTATTATGTTGATATTTTTTTAATGAAAATTTTGGTTGAGTGATTTTATAAGAAAAAAAGTTTACTCAGAGTGATTTTACAAGAGAAAAGACTTGAGTTGAATGACTTTATTGATACAAAACAAACTTGAATGATTTTGTAAGATAATTATTCATAGTTGAATGATCTTTTGAGATATTTACTCCACGTTGCTACATATATGTCATACTATGATGTATGTTTTAATTTGATACGTTTTTCTCCTAAAGCTAGCCACCTCGATTGGTATCATGCATTCTCTTATAAAATGAAATCATAGTCCTTTAACACTTCCCAACGTAAAGATCAAAAGATTTATTATTAGCAATAAATAAAAGGGATTTATTAATTCGTAGTCATTAACGAACATTAAGAAAAGTATACTAGCCAATAGGGCATGGTTGAGATGAGAATCTTATGAACTTAAAAACTATTCTGATTCTCCACGTTTGAGCACACAAATACAAATAGTTGAGAAGATCCTTGTTGTATTTTAATCTAACAAACTATTTATTGGCATATCTTCTAAAAGAGAAAGTTGGATTATTTATTAATCTTGCAAAGTGAGTAGCGTATTGTGATAAGGAAAGAAAATTACTTAAATATTACTATATTTTTAATAATAATAAAATATAAGTTGTGGGGGAATGGAATTAAAGAATTTGGTTTAAGCATATAGTTTCTAGAAAGTGAATATCTTACTCCCCAAAAGGAGACTAGAAGAGAAAAGAAGAAGGAAGTAAACAAACAAATATTTTTATTATAATTATATAATATAATATAAAATTAGAAAATGTTATCATTGACACGTGTTCCACCAAACAAAATCCTTTTCTTCAAAGACTAAAACTCCACCAAAAGCCCTCCGCGACTGCTTCGCCATTGATCACTCTCTAATTATTGTAGGCTCACTCGCATTATCTACTTACCAACGACTTATTATTACTTTCCCGTCCTAATTTGTGTGATATTTTTCAAATTTCAAAATTTAAGTAGATTTATTTTTTATTGTAACTTTTGAATATTTTGATTTGTTAATTATTCTGACTTATAATATTTTTTACATAGTTTATGAATATATTTTTAAAAATTCAAAAAATATAAAGATTTCATGTGCAATTCCTAGTCAAACATAAATTGTTTGACTATTGAAAAACAAAAAATATCACATAAATTGAAATTCAGGAATATTATTTTTTTTAAAAAAAAACTTGTAATAATATTCTTTATGTGACCTGGTATTCAAAGTGCCAGCAGAAGTTGCCATTTATGTATTGAATATGATTGAGACCAATCCTTTGACCATACTTGTTATGTCAAATCTTGAGGGGACTTCAGCTCTGTTTAGCCCATTCTTCAACATGTTACCTATGAGTCTATATATGACTATAGTATAGACATTTATTTATCCAATCATTACAATCTTTTTTTTGGGTCATAGTATCAAATAAGCAATTCATATATAGAATCTAAGTTTAATTTCATTCGAGTTCATGAACTTGACAGACATTAATCTGAAATGACTGATCGTTCGGTGGTATTATTAACCAAATTTGGTCTTCTCCTCTGGCGACTAATAAAAATCTCGTAAATGTGAATGTTATAATATTTTACGCAAACTTAAAGGTGAAGTTTGTAATTTTGTATTCCTCAATTTCAATTTATGTGTTACTTTCTTCTTCTTTTTTCCCCGGTCAATCTAAAATAGAATGACACAATTTCATATTTAATAGAATAATAATTTAATTTAAACTTCTCATTTTTCTTTTAATCATGAAATAATTTACAACACACAATTATTTATGACTTATTTTAAATTACGAAGTTCAAAAGTTTTTTTTTCATTTTTAAACTTGATGAATCATGACTAAACAAATTAAACTCCTCGATATAAATTGAAAATTGAAACGGAGGGAGTGCATGTAAAACTGCTTTAACTTTACATAACTCCACTACATACTTGAATAAAGTATAGAAGTGTTTTGCACTAAAAGTATACTCATAGTCATAGCTATGCTAATGGTAGTATTGTAATTAATTAGGAATAACATCTATATATGGTTAGAATACTGATTTAATATGAACCCTCACCAATAAAGTGAGAGTTTAAATTGCCAACCAACTGAACTTATTAAAATGAAGTGATTATTTGTGATAGTAATGTAAATAATATAATGTTATTTATATTTGAAATAAAAATAGATAAGAAAGCAAAGTAAAGATAGAGTAGATAACAAGTTTTGAAAGGGACAGTTTGTTCGTCAAAAGAAGTCCGGGTTTTTAGGATTTATGCGCTTTGACATTTCTAGTGGACGGTGTCTTTTCTTATATTTCTACAAAAAATTCATCATAATCTTATATTTATTTATATATAATATAATATATCTTCTTTCTTTTTAACTATATTAAGGTTTTATTAAGATACCATGTACTAAGGATTAAAAATGTTAGTACAAATTATTATCCTCTTTTCTTCTTTCTCTTAAGCGTCTTTGACCAAAATTGATGCCACCTTTTTCTTATATTTAATTAAAAAAATTATTATTTTTTTGACCTTATTACTAGCATGCGTATTTCAACTTGTATACGTTAGGTATAGAAATTTCTAGTGTTGGATAGGTGAATATCCACACATTTTCCATTAATTTTAAGATTAATTAAGCACTTCAAATTTATTCTTAAAAGCGGGGGTCACGACTATGTTTATTTATTAAGGGACAATTAAGGCAAATCATTGATTAACAGCACTAGTTAAATATAAATATGTGCATGATTGTCCCAAAAAAAATACTTTGTTTAGTTGTCTTTTACTGCTAAACAAAGTCTTACATGCCTTTTTCAGTCAAATGTTCGAGAATTATCTTTGTCCATTTATTGAACTAAACCAACTACAAAGTCTTGGGTTAATTAAGTCTTTATTTGATATTTAACTGAGAATGAGATCATTATCAATAAGCTTATGAATTTGCTTTTTTATATTGCAAAAATAACTGATAAATAGAGATGTGAGGGTAGAGGAGGGGGAGAGGGGATACGTGATTCTTTAGCTGTTATTCAATATGCACTAATCCCACTTAAATGGTTGGTCCGGGCATACTCATATGGAGGCTAGGTTTGGGATAAACAAATACGGAAAATTACATCTAAGCTAATATATAATAGTTAATTATACTCCATAATTATAGTTTAACTTAATTATAAATGACAGTTATAATTAAAGAAAATGATTATATGATGGCTGGTCCCATATTTTGTATTAAAACGTATATATAAGTTTATTTTTCATCTTTTATACAAATCAAAACACTCTCTTTCTTATCACACTCACTAATCTATCTCCTAAAATCTCTCACCTCCCTCTAAATAAATTAACCATATTCAAATTTTGAAAATTATAGTTACGCAAGTCCAATATTGTATAGTTATACAACTAAATATATTAGGAATTTTGTATATGTACATTTATTTGGTTTAAAATACGCTTTATTTGCATATATTTCATAATTTTAAGACACATACAAGTATGTATTATATACTTCAAATAAAAATACAAGTGTGATATACGTAACAACCTATTTGATTTATACAAAACCTATATTATACAATTGATTCATAAACATGTACAAACTACTACATATCATATTGTTTATACAAACTGATACACTTCAACTATAATTTTATTTTTAAACTCAATTCAATTATATACATAAACAATTATTATATGCAATGAGTCATGTTTTTTTTTTGTCAAAAAGAAGAAGAAGTCATATTTAGGTAAAGAATTCTAATTAGATCTAATAATCATGAATTAAGGAATCGTTTTCCTTTTTTATAACCGAAATTGCTGCATTGGGAACTTAATAAACAATTTGTATAATCAATTAAAAAATTTAAATTATACAAACGTTTATTAGTTTAGCCATTAAAACTATAATTACACTATCTAGGCAAACTCTAGCTAAGGAGGGCTATGATGTTTCACGTCTTAAATATTTATAATTTTTTTCCAAATCTCTCATTTTTTCATAAAAAATTATTGAACAGAAAATTTAAATATTGTACCATTTTAAGACACAATGTAAATTGCATAGAAAAGTGCTCGTCTTTTTCTCACATTTTACTCGGTATTAGCCATATAGATATCGAATAAATACATGAAAAAATGGAATATCGACAAATTCGGACCTATTTATAGGTTTAATAATTTATAATCAATTTTATCCTATTGTTAATGTACTTTTTTCTACACTTTTAGACTATTAATTTATATTTTTAATTGAATATTACTCTAACTTTTCAAAAATTTGAAAAAAGAGAGGGCAAAAGAAATCAAAAGAATGAATAATGTGAGTGTTAGAATAGAGAAGGTAAGAAGGTAAAATAATGTTCTTTTATTTAAATAAGGTTAAGAAGAATAATAAAATAATACATATATTTTAAAAATATACTTTTTTACTATAAATGATTAATTTTTCTATGCAAAATTTTTACACAGTTTATTATTGACAAAATTTGATGCCTTAAATTTCACCAGCAAGAGCAGCCCCTGACATGACCATATTACTACTACTGTTTGTGACATTAATTAATTAATTATAGAAACAGTAATTAACACTCAAGTCATTCATTAATTCTGACTAGGGGCGTTTTCGGATAGGTTTAAATCGGTTATTGATTAAAATCAATACCAAATCAACTTAAATGGCTTCAAAATTAAATCAAATATAATTATATTTATCGGTTTGGTTGTTATTGGTTTCGATTCGATTTGATTCGATTATTAATCGTACACACAAAAAAATAAATTCAAAACATGAAAAGAGATAACATGAATTCATTCAAAACGAAAAATAGTTAGAATAACCTACTTTACAGAGCTTTCGATCACTAAATTTACTATTAATAAAGCTTCAAAATTCACTATTTTGGCGAGACAGTCCCACAAAGAATTAAAATACTCATATACATGAAACCAAAAGATAAATGTTCTCACCTTGAGCACTTTTACTTTCATAAATAAATTTTGATGAAAACATACCTAAGATATTATTTATAAAAATAATATATGTATAATAATAATAATAATAATTTATATGTGTATAATTTATTGGTTTGATTATTTCTTGGATTTTTTCGAACAAAATCATAACCAAATCAAATACTATCAATTTTAAAAAAATCTAAAATCAAATCAAACCAAACCAAACCCAAATAAAATGAATTTATTTAATTAGTTTGGTTCAATTTTTATCCAAACCGCAGCCTCTACAACAAACAAAATCATAGCTACTGAACATAAACATTGAAACTATAACTATAGAGCCTTATTATCTTTGCTATTTCTGAAATATTCATTTTCTTTTATCCGCGAATCCTATGCCTAGACAACTTACCAATAATTGTTAGGATAAGTAACTTAGGATAATATGGCCTTTAATTAATCTGTAACCATTATTCCTGCATGAGACAAACGATCAAATTATTAATGAATTACACAACCTTTAATTGGCAGAAACATATATATCCTTCTCACGTGCATCTTTAGGGATGATTTTTTTCCCTTTACTCTCCTTTTTATAAGGAATTATTAGTCTTATGAATAAATAGATTATTTGAACCTAAATGCACAAAAGGAAGAAAAAGCCACCAAAGCTAAACCCACCAAAAATTGTCTCATTACTGAGACACACGTTTCCTCTTTTAAGTTCAATTCTAACATTAAAATATTGGCGAATGTTTCCTCTAATCTAAACCATTAATAGTACAATTATTTTTGTTATACTATTTAATTACACCCTATGCATAAAATTATCAAGCGTGTTGTTTGCGCACTACGCTAGGCCTTTATCACTTAGTTGAATAATTTTGATTTGATTGTTCAATAGACACTACTTTGGGACCTTTATCATTATCCTGTTTTTTATAAACTAAATTATCTAGTTCGCAAGACTTCATTAATGGAGAAGAACGATATATATATAAGTAATGAACATTACTATATATTTGAAATTAGTGATGAATAAATTCTATAGTTAAATAATAAAATGCATTATTTATTCTATTTATTAACAATTCACCACAAAATTTTATTAGCTACGAATAATTTACCAATGAAATTTATAACTAGTTTTCGTATTTTATTTTTTGTAGTGGGGATGCATACTTAAGGAAAAATAATTAATATATCCTAAATTCAGAGTACAATTTTATTGTTATTGACACAAATATCTATAGTACGCACAAACCAAATAAATTAACTAAAACAAAAATAGGAAATTTACCATTTTGTGCACATTAAAACGAAAACATGTTCGACTTGATTTATGCTTTGATTAAACTATTTTTATTGAATATATTACCTTCTTTAAGGATATCAATCCACGTATGTTATAAAAATGTAGGTTATTTTTCTGTTAAATGTTATAAATGTAGTAAACATTTCAAATTTTGATAGGGGGATATTAATTATTTTTTTACAATATTTGTCAGTACTCAGTACGGCATAAGAATTGAAACTTCTTTTTTGGTTTCCCACACTAAAGCCCGATTAAATTCAAATTGATGCCAGAAAATTCCACATTGAGGAGTAAAGTGCTCCCTAACAAAAGCAATTTCATATCCAAGGGGCTCGGAAAAGACCTATTAGTTAAGGATGAAGGAGTACTTACCACGAGGTTAAGAATTGAAATTCAATTCAATATTTAGGATTATAAATTAGTCAGGACTGTGCACATGTTAAATTTAAAATCATGTAAAATTTAAAAGTTTTATTTATTTATTAAACTTTTAACTTTATTAAATTAAGACACTTATGAGTCATTTAGTTGGAAACAAGATATCCCAAAATTAATTATTTCAATATCCATAATGAAATAACTTAATTATTTTATCACTATAATATAAATGATAGAATAAGTTATTCTAAACTAGACAATAAAATAAAAATCAAAATTTTAATCTTAAATTATTTTTTATCCATGACTATTTATTTTTATCTATCACTCCAAAATGGGATTGAGGGAGCAAGAGATTGTAAGATTTATGTAGTTGTAGAAGATACATTTTCAGAGTTGTGTTGAATTGAGATGAGATTTCCACGTGTAGAAACAACAAGGGCTGCTGGTAGAGTCTTTACACGTTGTGATTGACTGTCTTGATGGAGATTGGAGACTCCCCTCCACTGCTCCATCACTAGCGAACCTTTTTGGGGAAAAGATAGCTTCGACAAGACCGACCATGGAATTTATTGAACCAGGGTCTATCACTATGAATTTGACAAATGTCTACCACTAATCTCTTTTATTATCATACTTAATCTACTTTAATCATACACACGTGTTTTTGTCCTCACATAACAATAGTAAAAATGATTTACTTTTGTTTTTAATCTGTTTATAAAATGATTTTTTTTCTTTTTGGCAATATTTTAACGTTAATATTTTGTGTGATATGTTTAAAACTACAAAATTAAAAAATATTTTAATACTTTTATCATAACTTTAATTTAGAATCATAAAATTGAAAAATATTTTTTATTTTCTTAAACTTTGAATCTTTTTTAAACGAAGAAAGTCACAGGTAATTTAGCCATAAAAGTTACGCTCTTATGTTGCTAAAATCAATTCCTTTTCCATTTGTAGTTAATCTACATATGTACTGGAGGGGACCAGTAATCCACTACTTGTTTCTTAAAAAAAAAATAGTACATATTGATTCAAACATGGTAGCTAGCTAAAAATTAAAGTCAAGGTCAATATTAAATATAGATATGTATACATTATGAGCAGCCGTTGGAAGGTGAGAAATATAATGTTTGAAGAGAGTAAATGGAAATGCACAGTGTAATGAAAAGGAAATTTCTAAAGCTAGCTGGGATATATATGAGATATGATAGTGATGGATGGAACAGCAAAATATATCATGCATATGAACAAAGAAGAAAATAGCTATGAATGAATTGAACAAGTCTACATTCATTGGCACCGTTTAATCATATATTTAGTCTATATATGCTATAAAACTGACCTTTTCTTTTGGATTCATTACCCCACCTCCTCCTTCTTTTGACATTTAAGTTTGATTATACATGATTTTGTTGCAAAATTTTCATTTCCCTATATACGTTTAGGTAGAGTGAAATCTACATTGATCTAACCTTGGTACATAATCGTGGAGCGTAAAAAAAGATTTAAACGTAGCTAAGATAATGGACTACTAAAAAAAAAATCGTGGAAACAAACTGTTATTCTATTGTCAAACTTATTAAGGATTTCTCGTAAACTTCAAATACTTATTGAATATATGTCAATAAGGCTACTGTCAAGTAACAAATACAATTAAAGAGAAGCAAATTAATCTGTCGATTTTCTAGCAAATGAAGAACATTAACATGATTCAGATTAATAATATGAGGAAAAATGTTCAAGAGTATAGAGTTTCTTCTCAATAATCTAAGTGGTGTTGCTTTTGAAAGATCGTAAACCTTTCTAGTTTCTCTTTTCCTACGTACCAAAAAAATTATTTTAGCAATACAGAGAATAATTAGACAATTTAAAGGAAAAATGCTCACAAAGTAAGTGGTTCTTGTACAAGAATAACCCCTTCATTAATAATATTAATCAGCACATAATAATTATTTCATCATTAACCATCGCAACAATTCTTAATTTCTTGCATTACTAACGCCATATGTGTTTACGAGTCGGTTTCAATTAGTTCGATTTTGAAAATATCAAAATCAAAACAAATCAAATATAATATACATTTATCGTTTGGTTGTTATCGATTTCGGTTCGATTATTCGATTATTAACTATACACAAAACTAAAAGAAATAATTCATTCACAACGTGAAAAAAGTGACAACAATCCATTCAAAAAGAAAAATAGCTAGAATGACTAACATTAAATAACTTATGATCACTGAATTTACCATTAAAAGCTTCAATATTCACTATTTTAACCTAGATGGAAGAGACAGTACTGACATTTTCAGTCTCACAAAGAATTGTTATAGACACTCATACACATGAAACCAATAAGATAAATGTTTTCACCTTGGAGATTTTTGCTTTCATAAGTAAATTATAAATGAACTTTGACACATATATAAGATCTTCAAAATTATTTATAAAAATAATATATTATATATGTATAATAGTAAAATATATGTAAATAAATTGTCGGTTCGATTCGGTTATTTCTTCGATTTTTAAACCAAAACCATAGTAAAACAAAATACTATCGATTTTTTTAAAATCTAAAACCAAATCAAACCAAACCCAAATAAAATCGATTTAATTTAATTTTTCGATTTGAATCGATTTTTATCCATATTGTGAACACCCCTACTCAAGAATATAGAATTTCTTCTCAATACACATCTAAGTGGTGTTGCTTTTGAAAGATCGTAAACCTTTCTAGTTTCTCTTTTCCTGCGTACCAAAACAATTTTTTTAGCAATACAGAGATTAATTAGACAATTTAAAGGCAAAATGCTCTCAAAGTAAGTGGTTCTTGTATAAGAATATACATCCCTTCATTAATAATATTAATCACCACATAATAATTATTTCATCATTAACCATCGCAACAATTCCTAATTTCCTGCATTACTAACACCATATATATATATATATATATATATATATAAAATCCCTATATATTGTATTCTTGTATAATTATTATTTCCTGTTTAGCTTGTATCAGTATTACCAAATGACCTCTACGGTATAATTTTATCTATTATAGAAAATTATATTTATCTGTTTCAATTCATCTGTTTGTTTTTTGTCAAAGGCCTCTCCTTCTCTAAAGCCAATTTTCAGCTTTCGTGATGTTACGAGTCATTACCTACTTCTATTACCTTTACAACAACTATGTATATTATATTTTAAGATATTGCCTCTTTTATTATTATTAATTACACATTGTAAATTTATGGAAAAAAATTACACACACACATATATTACCAAATGCATGGTTGGGTTTAAATTTTGAAAAAAATATGCGGTTAAGTAAATATAAACTAGTTAATTAGCTAACATATATACAATTTGTGTTAATTACAATTCAAAACTTACTTCTAGCTATAATTACATTCCTCTCTTGCCTCTCTCCTCTCTTCCTCTCTCTCGCCTCTCTCCACTCTGTGGAATCTCGCTCACCTCTCTCCTCCTTTTCAGGCATCTCTCCCCCACCTCTCTCCTCTCCCTGTCCGGTTTCTCTCTCGCCTCTCTTCTGCCAGTCTCTCTCACTTTATAGAAATACAAATTATACAAATACAAATGTATAATTTGTGTTTGTGTTTGTATAAAGCGAGAGAGAGACTGGATATACAAATACAAATACATATATCTCCGCCCTATACACTTATAATTGTACAAATACAAATCTTCCTTGTCCAGTTCTCTTCTGCCTGTGATCTCTCTCTCGCTTTATACAAACATAACATATACAAATACAAATGTATAATTTGTGTTTGTATAAAGTGAGAGGGAGACTGGATATACCAAGACAAATGTTTGAACTCAATTCAATTGTTACGGATACAAATTGTATGCAGATATACTAATACAATCATTGATACATATACATACTATATATATATATATATAAATTATATATATATATATATATAATTATTTAACTAATGTATATACAATTCACCTCTCTGCCCTCTCGCGCTCGCCTCTGTCCTTCCTTTCCCAATCTCGCTCGCCTCTCTCCTCCCTCTCCCAGTCTCGCTCGACTCTTTCATCCCTTTAATATATAACTATGAATTATAATTAACAAACTATAATCATAAAGCATAATTAAATTATTTTGAGTGACTATATGCGAAAATTTCCCATAAAGTTTCCAAGTCCCTGCACGTATGTAACTTGTTGCCCCATATCACCTAGGACGACCCAAAAATATATTTAAAAAGACTGCCTCATTTCACATGTTAGGAAGCTTGCACATCAAAATATTTTACTACCACACACACGTGTTCTCTTCAACTTGGGAGTTGGACTCGAAAAGTAACTCACCAAATGTTGATTCAACTATATATTGCATCATTCGATGTATATTATACTGTTGGATTGACAAGCGGCGAGTCCATTTGGACATGGAAAAAAGTCCTTCATTTCGTTGGAGTTGTGCTGGGTTATATATTTTGTAAAAGATATTTAAAATTTAATTATTTTTTTCTAAGTATGGTTAATACGTCTCAATTTGTCAGAACTAGCAAAATATCTTAATTTTATTGATTTACCTAAACATATAATCAAGAGCTCGTTTGGATTGGCTTAAAAAAATAGTTTTAAAATCAAAAATAAAAAGTCAAATTGAAATGATTTAAGTCAAAAATTAAAAAGTATGGGGAAATCTACTTTTGGTTTTTGATTTATTTTAAGTCATTTTTTACCTTGCCAAATACTTCCTAACTTATTTTAAATCATTTTTGACTCATTTTAAGTTATTTTTTATATATTTGTTAAACATTTCTAGAAATAAAAAACTGACTTAAAAGTAGGTTTGACCAACTTTTAAGTCAATCCAAACACCCTCTAAATCTACACTAAAAAATAGGTAATCTCATAATATCATAAATTATATCTCATATACAAGCTACTACATACCATTATAAAAAAAATCACTTTATTTGGAATTTTAAAAGTTGGAGTTGAAGATAGAACTACAAGAAATTAATTAGAGCTTTTGTGACGACTTTTCGTTACGACTAATTTTATCGCCACAAAATGAGATGAATCAACGGCAACAAATAAGTGTTGCCACAAAATGTATAGATTTAGCGGCGACCCTTGAAATCGCCACGAAAAATTAGATATTAGTGGCGACTTAATCACCGTCGCCACAAATAATCCTACTAAAATTGTCACAACCCAAAAATGGACGTGACGATACTTGTCTATTTCCATCAAGACAAGTCAACCTCAACCCAACGAAAATGAAAGAAATGCAAAAAGATAAAGCAAGAACAAGATAAAAGCGGAAAACTTATTCATTCTATTAACACCCAAAACCTAGTTGTCACGTGTATAAGCCACTAATACATAAAGTGTGGAATTAAGAAACAAGTACAAATAGAACAAAGCATAAAAAGAAGAACTAGAGGGTCCGCCAGAATGACAAGCAGCTACCTCCCAATAGTTCGCTGATAGCCTCAAGGGTGGGAGAGAAAGAGCAATCACATGATACCGGGCTCGGAACCTACACAAGAGTAGAAGCAATGAGTGAGTACCAAGAAGCAATGAGTGAGTACCAACAACGCGGTACCCAACAAACAACCTCATAAACAAAGCAACTAGCTAGAAATCGAATACTCATTTCATCCCAACTGGACCTCCTCAATTACAACCTGCACAAAAATCAGTCCAACCTAACAATTCTATAATCCACAGCTCACAAGGCTCATTAATCAAAGTCCAATAGTCACAATTCAATATTTAATATGTATAAAGTAAGTCAATCTCAATGTCAAGTAAATCAATCACACGTAATAAGTGCATTAATCACAGTCAACAAGTTAGTCAAACATAGACATCAAATGTATCAAATCACAATAATTAAATCATTGCCGAAACCATTTCTCAGCGACTTTATATCATATCACTAGCTGGAATCATTTTTCATCGGCTTTATATCATTTCACTAGCCAAAATTATTTTTTTGGCTTTATATCGTATCCCTAGCCGGAACTATTTCTCATTGGCTTTATATCGTATCACTAGCCGGAACCATTTTCCATTGGCTTTATATAATATCACTAGCCGAAATCATTTTCCATCGGCTTTATATCATGTCACTAGCCGGAACCATTTCCCATCGACTTTAAATCACTAGCCGGAACCATTTTCTATTGGCTTTATATCACATGTCTCATTAAACTGTACAACAGGCAATGCACATAAGAAAGTTCACACCATAAGGATGAGATAACAATTCAAGAAATTCAAGTCCACATTCATGCTAATAAGCACTTCATCAATCAAACAAATAAGTCCACAACAAGGTAATTCACAACATATTATGATCGGAACAATGAACCCTTCACCCAAACCCCATTAATCCCAACACACATACATGAATGGAAATACACGAATTCTACTAGATGGCAAGGTTTAGGAGATCACTTGCCTTAATTCAACCTACTAGTTACTCCAAGACTTGAGTCTTTTCCTCCCGATCAATGTCCAAAGCCACAAATCTATATCAATCAAGTGTTCACGATAAATTTTAGGAAACAACAATACCCACATCATACACTTAAAAAAATGGGTCAATCAACTCAAAACCTGATTCCAAAAATGAAGTTTGAATTCAAAATCTTTACTTGAAATCATTACCCAAGGCATTTGGAACTCATTGATGAAAATTATTTTGAAAAAAGGAGTTAAAATTAGTTTTAAAAATCACCATTTTACTAGGTGATTGGGTTCTTGAAGATAAACCCCAATTTTTCATTTCAAAAGCTTGATTTGAACACTTAAATTGATAAACAATAATGGGTAAATTAAAGATTTAAGGTTAGGAATCATTGCCTAAATATTTCTTCTCAAAAATCTTGTTCAAATCACCACACCAAAGCTCCCAAAACTCAAAAATGGTGAAATGGGGTTAATACTCCGATTTTTGAAAAACATTTTGCCCAGGTCTCAAATGCTCACCACGATCGCGACCTAGATCCACGCAATCGCGATGAGTAAGACAGTCAACTCATTTAAGTTGACCATCATGATCACGACAAGACCCACGCGATCACAATGCACCTCAAATTAAAGCTATGCGATCGCGATGACCAAAATAGTCATGCACTAGAACAAGAAACCCCCAAAATTCGATCATAATTCTGAACACACAAACCATAAATGTAAATTGACAATATTCGACGTTCCAGACACAATGAACCCATTGAAATACGAATTCGAGCTCTCATTCACCCGAAACTCATGAAAGTCACAAGAAACGAATAGAACGCCTAAAAAGGCTAAAACAAGCTCGGGACCCCTCAAAAATCAACCAAGACCTCACCAAGACCTAAAATCATCCCGTAAATCCAATGGATTTCTCGAAATTCTAATCCGAGCATCTAAACCCTGAATATTGACCAAAGTCAATTCAAAGGCTAAATTCTATAATTTTCCAACTTAGGATTGCAAATCCTCGAAAAGACTCCAAATCTAAAACCGACAACTCTCACAGATCAGATTCCACATTGCGGGACTAATGGAATCGATGGAATTCCATTTCGACACTCAAAAATCTAAAGACATCAAAAATCACTCTTTAACAACTTAAACCTTTCAAATTCAAATTTACCAAATTCTCAAAGTTTGAAAACCAAATTTCAAAAATCTATTAGAAACAACTCGGGGACAATATCGGGAGGGACAAAATGGTAAATTCATGACACTTTTCCAAAAGGACCGCACTAGGTCATTATATTATCCACCACTAATAACCATGTTCGTCCTCAAACATAAAGTAACACAAAGTACCTGAAGCCTTGGAAAGCTGAGGATATCTAGCACGCATATCTGACTTTGTCTCCCAAGTAGCCTCACCAACTGAATGATGGTTCCACTGCACCTTCATTAAAGAAATCTCCTTGGTCCTAAGCTTTCGAAACTGCCTATCCAAAATGGTTATAGTCTCCTCCTCAAAAGATAAGCCTGGACCCAACTCAGCTGAATAATGAAAAAGTATATGGGACTCATCCGGCACATACTTTTGAAGCATGAAGACATGAAATACAAGATGCACAACTGGGAAGCTAGTTGGCAAGGTCAGCTTGTAGGACACATCTCCCACATGACTCAAAATCTCAATGGATCCAGTGAATCTAGGGCTAAGCTTGTCCTTCTTTATGAACCTCATCACACTCTTCATGGGTGACACTCGATGCCAAACACGATCACCCTTCATGAACACTGGAGCTCAAACTCTCAAATCTGTGTAACTCTTCTCTCGACTCTAGATTGTCAACAGTCTACCATGGATCATACGTACCTACTCTTTAGCATCCCTAAGCAAGTTTGTATCTAATGAGTCTATCTAATCTGAATCAAACCATCCGATCAGAGATCTACACCACCTTGCCATACAACACCTCAAATGGGGCCATCTGAATATTGGAGTGAATACTATTGTTGTAGGCAAACTTTACTAAGGGAAAAAGCTGATCCCATCTAGCACCAAAATCAAGAACGTATGCTCGGATCATGTCCTCTAATTCCTGCATCATCCACTCAGATTTACCATCTTACTGATGGTGAAAGGTTGTACTCATTTTTAACTGAGTATCGGAACCATGTTGTAACTCTTTCTAGAAATTGGAACTGGAAAAAGAACCTCGATCAGAGACAATATAAAACCAGGGCCCCATGTAATCACACAATGTGACTGATATAAATCTTAGCTAACTTCTTTGTCGTATACTTCACCCGAACCGGGATGAAATGGGTTGACTTGGTCAGCATGTCAACAACCACCCAAATAGAGTCATAATCACCCAATGTGGTAGGTAGTTCAACAATAAAATCCATAGTGATCCGTTCCAAGTTCCAAGAAGGAATAGTCATTCCCAGAGACATGTCTACGGGCCACTAGTGCTCAAACTTGACCGGTTGGCAAGTCAAATACCTAGAAATAAAATTTGCATTATCCCTCTTAATACAACACCACCAATAGTGATGGATCAGATCATGAAACATCTTCACTGCTCCCAGATGGATGGAATATCGAGAACAAGAGGCCTCCTCAAGAATCAATCTAATTAACTCGCCCACCTTGGGCACACAGATCTTGTCCCCAATCGTCAAGATACCCTCAGAATCAGGGACCACCTCCTTGGCTTCCCCTCTCATCACGTTGTATTGAATGATACATAACTTCTTGTCATTAAATTGATGCTCACAAATCTGCTCAACTAAGGAAAAATGAGCCTCAATAAAAGCAATCAAACCACCCATCTCTTCAGAAATTTACAACCAAACAAGACTCTTAGCTAACCTTTGAACATATCTAGCCAATGGTCTCTCCTCCATACTAATAGCGTCAAGACATCCCATGCTAGAAGTCTTCCTACTCAAAGTATCGACCACCACATTGGCCTTCCCTGGATAAGATGGTGGTGTCATAGTCCTTTGAGAGCTCAAGCCATCTGTGGTACCTCAAGTTTAGATCCCTCTGACTGAAGATATACTGAAGACACCGATGATCCATGAAGACCTCACAATAAACCCATGTAGATAATGTTGCCATAGCTTAAGCATAAACACTTCGGCTGCCAGCTCCAAATCATGGTTAGGGTAGTTCCTCTCATGGGTCTTCAACTGTTTGGAGGCATATGAGACCACATTTCCTTTCTACATCAGAACACCACCTAATCCAACTCCAGAACCATCACAATAGATAGTGAAGTCTACACCCTGCTCGGGTAAGGTCAAAATAGGAGCTGAAGTCAATAAGGTCTTGAGTTTTTAAAAGTTGTCCTCACACTCATCAAACCACTGGAAACTCACACTCTATCGAGTCAACTTAGTCAAAGGAGATGCAATGGTGGATGAGTTTTAAAAAATTACCAATAATACATCGCAAGTCCCATAAAACTCCGGATCTCACTAAGTGATGTAGGTATGGTCCAACCCTTCACTGTCTCAATCTTGGCTGGATCTACCCAAATACTCTCCTTGGTCACCACGTGTCCCAAAAATGCCATGGAATCAAGCCAAAACTCACACTTTGAGAACTTGACATAAAGCTTCTTTTCCCTTAATATCTGGAGTACGGTCCTCAAAATTTGATCGTGATCCTCTCTGGTCTTGAAGTACACCAAAATATCCTTAATGAACACTATCACAAATGAATACAGATGAGATCAGAATACCCCATTCATCAACTCCATGAACACTGCAAGGGCGTTAGTCAAACCGAAATACATCACTAGAAACTCATGTTGCCCATAACGAGTCCTCAAAGCTATTTTAGGGATATTCGATGCCCTAATCTTCAACTAGTGGTAGCTGGCCCTCAAATCAATCTCAGAAAATAAAGATGCACACTGCAACTGATTAAACAAATCATTAGTGTGAGGAAATGATACTTGTTCTTCACTATCACCTTATTCAACTGTCGATAATCAATACACATGCTCATGGTACCATTGTTATTCCTCACAAAAAAAGAGCACCCCATGGAGAAACACTAGTGCGAATAAACCCCTTACTTAACAAATCTTGTAACTAATCCTTCAACTCATTCAACTCAGCTGGAGCACCACGATACAGAGGAATAAAGATAGACTTAATGTCCGTCTCCAAGTCAATGGCAAAATCAATATTCCTATCTGGAGGAACACCTGGAAGATCAATAGGAAACACATCCAAAAACTCTCGAACCACGTACATAGAATCCACGGTAGGTGGCTCAACCCTAGTATTCTAAATGAAAGAAAAATAGAACAAACAACATTTGTTAACCATTCTCTAAGCTCGAATGAAGGAGATAACTTTACTAGATTAGGAACCACTAGCACCCATCCATTCAGTTCTGTAGACACCCGACATCGCTAAGGTCATAGTGTTAGCATAACAATCAAGAATAACATTATGTGGAAAAAGCCAATCCATACCAAAGATAATATCAAAGCTTACCATCCCAGAATGATCAAGTCTACCAAAGTATCATACATGTCCAAAGAAACAAGACAAGATTGATACACTTGATCCACCAACAAAGATTCACCTATTGGTGTAGAAACATGAATAACCACATGCATGCAATCAGACATCAGATAAACCAAACAGCAAAATAGGTAGACACATATGAGAAAGTAGACCCAGATCAAATAATACAGACATAGGTCAATGGAAAACTAGGATGATACCTATGATCATAACATCAGAAGTCTCGGACTCACACCACCCTGGAAAAGAATAACACTGGCCCTCACGGTCGCCTGAAATCTGAGTAGACCTCTACCTCCACCATGCAGAGCTAGAGTACCCCTACCAGTAGTTATGTCACCTCTACTGGGCTGACTTCTTCCTCGACCCATGGGCAGAGGCGCTGAATCTCTATCTGGAGTAGCTGGATAAGAATGTTGGGTCCTGAATGAGTTTGTAGAGGGAAGAGTCGCATAAATGACTAGAATCCCACAAGTAAAGCAAGATCTCATCACAGATAACTGTTGCTACAAACCAAACGAACTACCATGGACAATTGGCCAGAACCATAAGATCCTCAGGCTGACTGCCCACTCTCAACTGCTGGGATAGAAGAATGAACCGTCCCATGAATCTGAAAGGAGCAACTACCTCTATGCGAACCTCTATTTCCAGATGAGGCACTAGAAAATTGACCAGACAATCTGGCCCTCTTGGGTTCCCAAACTCTTTTAAACCATCAACTCCGCCTCCTTGGTGGTGCTTATAATGGACTGGAAGGAAGCCCCTTGGTTGCTCTAAACACATAAGACCTAAATGAGAAATTCAATCTTCTCACAAATCTGCGGACTTTCTCTGCCTCATTCGAAATAATATTCTTAATATGCCTAGAAAGCTCACAGAAATGGGCCTCACACTCGATCACCGATAAACTACCCTGAGTCAAGATCTTAAACCTCAATTGACTCTCCTCTCTCATGGTCCAAGGAATGAAGTGGTCTTGGAGAACACATTTCACTCTATCGGGTGAGATTTAACTGGTCTAAACGTAACAAAAGTCCTCCACCACTCTCTAGCGCGTCTACACCTCAAGCATCTCATGACACAACGTCAAGAACTCTTGGGCATCTTCACTCTCACCACCCTGAAACTGAGGTGGTTTCATCTACTGAAACCTCTTTTAACACTACTTCTCAACTATCGTTAGAATAACCTTTGAAGCAATCTGAACACCCGCAACCACTGTTGGAACCACTGGTGGCTGACCCACCTGATCTTGAATACCATGAACCTACTGCTGATTTAGGGTATGTGACTCTACCCTCATTTGAGAACCTTGTGGAATACATGTCGCACCCCCTAAGAGAGGTTATTTAGCACACCAAACATCATAAAAAAAGTCTCCTGAAACAATGGAGATCCAAACTCGTGAGGAACCTGGTTCTCAACAACCTCAACCTATGGCTCATGGGACTCTAGCTGGTGCCACTCCATGAGCAGGACCTCTAGCCGTTGCTACTTCATGAGCATGACCTCTATCTCAAGCCCTACCTCTACCCCTAGCTGGGTTCTCAAAAACAGCCTTCGGGACTAGTTCCACTCTATCATTGGAAACATAAGCTATGGTCCTCGGCATCTGCCAAAACAATACGCGGTCACTCAGCACTACTGAAGGTAACCACGCACGATCAGAAAGGAAGATTACTAACAATCTTTGCAGCCTTTGAAGATAAGTATAGACGTCTCCATACCAATCCTTAAGACTCTACTTTGACTTAGCTTGTACGCACGTGAGACCTATGAACCTGGAGCTATGATACCATTTGTCACGACCCAAAAATGGACGTGATGACACTTTTCTATTCCCACCCAGACAAGTCAGCCTCAACCCAACAAAAACAAAAGAAACGTAGAAATATAAAGCAAGAACAAGATAAAGTGGAATAACTTATTCTTTTTATTAAAACCCCTAAAATCTGATTGTGACGTGTACATGGCACTAAATACATAAAGTGAGAGATTAAGAAATAAGTACAAGATCCAGTCTTTGTTTCTCAAATTAAAGAATAGGAAAAGAGAGCCCGCCGAGATGACAAGCAACTATCTCTCAATAGTCCTTTGACAAGCCTAGAAAAGTAAGAGAAGAAGAACGATCACGCAATACCGGGCTTGGAACCTACACTAGTGTAGAAGTAAAAATTGAGTAACAACAACATGGTACCTAACCAACAACCTAATAAACAAGGCATCTAGATAGAAATCAAATGCTCCTTCCATCCCAACCGAACCTCCTTAAACTACAACCTGCACAACAATCAGCCCAACCTAAGAGTTCTATAATACACAGTTCACAAGGCTCAATAATCACAATTTAACAACCAAACAAATCAAGTAAGTCAATGTCAAAGCCAAGAAGATCAATCACATGCAACAAGTGTATCAATCACAATTAACAACTAAGCCCACATAAGCATTAAAATGCATCAAATCACTATTACCAATCTCTCATCGAAACTATTTTCTATCGGCACAATATCACTAGCCAAAACCATTTCCAATCAACCTTATATCAAAGCACTAGTCGGAAATTACCTCGGCATAATAACACTCACGGATAATTGATGTACTATGAGTTTATGGTATTTTTTTATGCGTTTCACTTAGAGTTTGTATGTGTTTTGGGCTATTTTGGATTAGAACTGATGTTTTGTGTATAATGTTTGTAGAAAATAGGCTTAGATGCAGTTGATGAAGATGTGAGCTGAAAAGATGCAGAAGTGACCACCCACGGAGCCACTCAGGGACTGTAGTCCAAACACGGGCCGTGGATGGGTAGTCATAAGTCTTGGCCTGGTTGAGTTCCAGTAACTCAAACCACGGAGTTCCAGGACGGACTGTAGTCTAGTCCACGGATTGTGGGTGAGGCATCGTAGGTAGAATATTAAGGAAGTCTGACAAGTGTGAAACCACGGAACAAGACGATGGACCGTAGGTCGACCCATGATATGTCCTGCACGTCCGTCATTAAAGATCTGAGAGTTGAGGGTTCCGGTACCTGATGAAAGTTTATAAGTGTTGAGCCACGGAGGGGACCTACGAACCGTAGGTCGACCCACGGTTCGTAGGTTGAAGCGTCGTTTGAAATTGGGTCCTGCCAATTATTTCCTTATTTTGTTTCCTTTTTTATAGGATTTGTTTTTCTATAAATAGGAGTTATAAACCTTATTTTTGGGGGTTAGACATTATTGTAAATTCTTAGTTTTTGGTGTTTTGGGAATTAACTTGCAAACTTTAGTAATTTGATTTCTGGAATTCGTTTTATACAATTTTTTCTTTGAATTTCAATTGAAGATTTCGGGTTTCATCAATTCTACTTGTAAATTCATTAATTCTTCTTATCTAATTATGAATTCTGAACTATCAAGCATGAGTAGCTAAATCCACATATAGGGCTGTGGGAACCACTAGCAATTAACAAAGTATGAATAATAATTAAGTAATTCTTGAATAGTGTTGATGCATGTATTGTTAATTCTTTCGCTTAAAAGTCTTTGTAACGAGTGCACGCGTTAGAACTTGCCTCATTCCTACTTGCCGGACCAAGGAGGTAATGAATGAGAAAAGAATTAACAACAAAGATTTAGTGGATGCTATCTAATAGTCTAATGTCAATTGGAGCAAAGGTAAAAACTAAGCCATACATTGATGCGATATCTAATATGGGGTAAATGTAAGGGTTAGTAAAGTATACACTCGTAGCCAGACAAAGGTGTGTAGTGAAATTCCCTATTTAGAGGACCAATCACTTAGGGATACCTACCTTACCAACTTTGCATGTAAAACACTAGGAAATGATTACTATTATTAGTATTACTTCGTTAAGAGCTTGTGAGGAACACACGTACCCTAGTTTCTCTCTCATATTGATAACTCGAAGTTTGAATCTTGCTTACTTGTTACTGATGCTTATCGTGACCAACGACACTAACTACGGTTCGAGTGTTTACGATCGTTGATAATATAGTAACCTAACAGAGGATTGGGGTCGTGTCCCAAGGGAGCTGTGTTGAGAATTTGTAGCGAACTAGAATTTCATCCTAATTAGTCATAGCTAAAGAGATTTATGAATAAAAATATTATAAATCAATGGGGGTGACACGAAAGTGTCAACTATCGATTTGGGGGTTTTGTCACAAAATCAAATAAAAATAGTAAAATATAAGGAAAATAAAGTATGAGGGGAGAGTCTTGGGATGTGACCGGAATACAAGCTAATCTAGATTGTTGGGTACAAGCTTTCGATAGAAAATCTATAGATTAATAGTGACTAGGCTAAGCTTTAAGTGGAAATAAATTCTCTCTTGAGCAACTTACCCCGTTTCAAATGGATTCCTCTCGGACACCCACTTGCCGTATGAAGACCACCATACGCCTTACCACACTCACTCTCTCGAGCTGAGTGTTTGGATATGTGACTAGGGCTCACCCTCTCAGGCTGAACCTCATGTCGACCCACTCCTTAGGCCATCAGTCTGGTAGTCTTGGTTTCGCGACCTCTCTCTCGAGCAAGCCAAAAACACATGGGTGGTTTTGTATTTGCAACTAAAAATCCATTAAATTAAACCACAACCACTAGGTAAAATCACCATTAAACTACATTTAAGCTATCAACAAGCAAGACCCAACAACAATCTTAACTCATATTTGCTAAATCACACCCCAAGAATGGGGGGTTTTTAGCCACACATCAAGAAATAGAAAATTATACCTTCAATGATGTTGAAATCAAATGGGTATAGAGAAATAAGTCTTGATTTAGGTAAAGAAAGAAGAATCAAGGAGACCCACATCCAAGTTGGGGAAGATGAAACCCTTTCTTCTTCAAGTCTTCAAAAACCCTCTCAAACTTGAGAGAAACTAAGAGTTACAAAAATATCTAATTGTAAGTATTCTAATGAAGCTTGATTATTAAAACTAACATAAAGCTAGTATTTATAGTGTTCAGAATTAATGCTACATCATTTGGCGAGGTTAGTGTGAATCGCCGATCTACTCGGCAATTCGCCCATCTACTCGGTGATTCGTCCATCGTCTGGTTCCTCACCTTCCTTTATTGCATGTTTGGTTACTGATCAGACGAGGGGTTTCCAAACTAACACCCAAGGTTCCAACTCAGATAATTGGCGCCAAGTCAAGGAAACCGAGGTCGGAACTATGGAAACTACAACCGTGAGGGAAACTATGTTCAGGATGGAAACTACAATCGGAAAAACTATGGCAACATAAATGATCGAGTTGGGACCTATGTTCCACCTGGTAGAGAATCTGGTAATAGGGAAGCTGGTGGTAGTATGTCACGCAATGAGGATATGATGCAGAAAATGATGAAGAGGTTTGATGCAACTGATGAAAATGTGAAAGAGATGCGTACTGAGTTGTCCGGGATCGGTCAAAAAGTTGATGCTCATGCATTGTCAATCAAGCAACTTGAGCAGCAGTTTAGTCAGTTGTCCGCTATTGTGAATACACGCCAACCTAGTACACTTCCTAGTAACACCGTCCAGAATTCAAAAATAGGAAAATGGACTATTGATCCCCCCCCATGCCATCTGATGTATAAAAAGTGGTAGAAAAAGATGCAGATAGGATTGAGGTTATTGGAGAGACAAAAGATGTTGCAGAAAAGGAGGCTGAGTTGACTCAAAAAGTTGCTCCCATGCCTAGACCTCCACCTCCCTTCCCACAGAGGTTAGTGCAAAAGACTGAAGAAGGAAAATACCGCAGGTTTATAACTAAGTTGAAACAACTTTCCATCAATGTCCCGTTGATAGAAGCTTTGGAGAAAATGCATGGGTATGCAAAGTTCATGAAGGACTTGGTGACCAAAAAGAGGGCTGTCAGTTTTGAGAATGATGAGATGTTGCATCCTTGTAGTGCAATTTCTACGAGTTCACTGGTATAAAAGAAAGAGGATCCCAGAGCTTTCACTATTCCTTGCACTATCGGTAAGAAGCACTTTGCGAAGGCTTTGTGTGATTTGGGTGCCAACATTGATTTGATTCCAATGTCGATCTATAAGAAGTTGGGTTTAGGAGCGCCAAAACCGACTTCCATGCGTTAACTTATGGATGATAGAACTATGGAGAGGCCCATTAGAGTGCTCCAAAATGTCCTTGTGAAAGTGGGTCGTTCATTTTTCTGGCGGATTTTGTGATACTTGATTGTGAGGTTGACTTTGAGGTCCCCATCATCTTAGGAAGACTGTTCCTCGCTACCGGGCGTGCCTTAGTAGATATGGAGAGAGGACAGATGAAGTTCAGACTGAATAAGGAGGAGGTGACCTTTAACATCTGTAAGTCTATGAAGTAGGAAACTGATCTTAAATCGGTATCTGTGGTAAGTCACATTCTGGGACAAGATTCAAGAGTGTCTAGTATGGAGAAGTAAGGTGCAGCCTTGTGCAAGGACAAAAAGCACCATGATCAAAAGACTGAAAAGCGTGAATTTACTCCCAATGATCTGGTATTGTTATTTAACTCAAGGTTGCACTGGTTTTCAGGCATATTCAAGTCCAAGTAGACCAGACCATTCAGAGTGACCCAAGTGTCCCCACATGAAGCGGTTGAGCTCGAGAAAAGGAAGGGGACAAGATTCAAGGCCGACCAATGGAGGATAAAAAGCTACGTGGGAAATTCTGAGAGTGTCAATGTAGTGATAGAGGCTTGGCAACTTGATGAAGTTTGATTAATCAAGGTGTCTATGTTGTGCCACGACGTTAAATCAAGCGCTGCTTGGGAGGCAACCCAAGATGTACAATCTAGCCAACTATAGGATTTTCTTTTCAATTTAGGAGTTTTCTTCTTTATTTTTTATTTTTGTAGCTCTTTAGATAGGTGTTTATTTTTATGTTTTAGTGTTGGCTAGATATCGAATAGGGTCCGTGTCTAAAAAGTGTCCAGAAAATATAAAAAGAAAGTCGTAATGGTTGCTATGTGTGTAGGGACGAAAAGGCAAAATCTGCAGAAAATAGTTGTGTAGTGGTCTACGGGCCCCATCAACGGTCCGTTGGTCAATCCACGGACTATGGATGACGTCCGTAGATCCCAGGTACGTTTTCTAATTTTCAAAGTGTTAGAGTGACCTACGGATCCAACCCACGGTCCGTAGGTTGACCCACAGAGCATCGACAGGGTCTCGTGGGGCCAACCTAGGGTTTCTGCCTGCCCGACCAACCGTTACAACCGTTCATTCACTCCATATTCTTCCATTAATCACCACTAAAGCACTCCCAAATCTCCCATATCAATCCTCCATCTCCCATATCTCCCTCTTCTCTCCCAAATCATTCTAATTTCTCCATTATTCTTCCCCACCACTTTCATTGTCCGGGTTCGGTGTAAAAGGCTATCAAAGAGGTTCAAGGAGTTCATTGCACTAACACACTCACCCACTTCGATTACTTGTAAGGTAAACGATTTCACCCTAACTTTGAATTTGATGTTCATTGTCTAAACTATGAAATCACAAAGTTGGAACTTGACCTTGGGTTGTAAATCTCCTATTTGAATGTTGAATTGTAGTCAGAAACACCCTTGGGATGATAGTATGTGAGTGTGTTATAAATTAAAACCACATAAATCGGTTAATAGGTCTAAATTGGAAGTTTTGACTTAGGGTTATTCAATGGTTTTGTGTAAAAGTGAATAAATTGAATGATCACAACCCTAAGGATGACGAACTACTAAAATATATGTTGAAATGCATGGGTAGGCCTAGTTTGATTGTGTAATTGTTGAAATATGACATGAAGTGTGAGTCAATATCTGAAACCTAGCACAGAACTGGCCCACGACTCCAATAGCTCAGGCCAAAATCTAGTCCTAGCGGCAACACCACTTCTTCAACATATACCGGTAACTCAGGCGACAACCTGGTTCCTACCAGAGTTGAGCCTGTCCCCAAGGCCGATGAGCTGAACAGATGGTGTGTCCCAGGCCAGCATCATATATATGAGAATGGTACGATGATGAATGACCACCAACGGATGGCCAGGATCGTGACTGAGGAGTGCAGGGTCCTTACAGGCAACCTCCACACTGCACCAGCTATTGACGAGCTCTTCCAGAGAAACCGATGTGAGTGGATGGCACGGAACCTCGGGAAATACATCGAGGATATAGCTAGAGATTTCTATGCTTCGTATGCTGCCACTGTCATAAAATCCATCTCTAAATAAGCCAAACCCGCAACTCAGCCTCCACTTAAGTCCACATTGGTGCGGGGCTTCCCAGTAGACATCTCAGAGGTCACCATTTACAGGTTTTATAGGGCCCAACCCACACTTTGCCTATCAATACATCAGAGTATGACTACCGGATGAGCATCATTTAGAGCGGGGCATTTCAGAGGAATGCCAAGCAGAGGGAGACACTGTTGAGGTGGTTGGCTTGTCATATTGCCAAGGATGGGAAATGCACTGACTAGGTACGGGCTCCTTCTCTGGGTATTTAGAAGGTGACTCTGAGCTTCCCGGTGAAGTTCGTTTGGTTATTGGTGCGAAATCGATTGTCCCCTACTTAGGCGGACAATGTGGTTACATGGGACCGGGTCATGATGATAGCAGCCATGATAGTAGATCTAGAGATGGATTTTTCCTGCATCTTGATAGCAGAGATCCATGAGAGGGCCTTAAAGTCCACCACCACCCTGCCATTCCCGTGTCTAATTTTTCATCTCTGCAGGGAAGCTTTTGTTCCCATTTGGCATTGTGACCGGTTGCTTGATGCGACCAAGACTCTGGACATCGGCCTCATTCAGGATGATGCCAACCTAGCTGCCCTTTGGAGAGAGCCACAGGTTGATGTATCACCCTTGGGTGCTGACCTAGTTGTGGATGTAGAGAAGATGTTGGCCGATGACACTACCATTCCGTCCCCTACAATAGATGCTCAGGCTCCACCATCTCCGGCCACTAGTCAGGCCCATAGCTCATCCCGAGCCACTCTTTCTTTAGGGTCCACTATTGTCCTTCTGGCCAAAGTCCAAAAGTTGGAGACCTAGATGGCTACCTTGCTGCAGCATATGAAGTCGTGGATGCAACGCTCTATTGCAGAGTCTGAGGCGAGGATGGAGCAGATGATGGACTAGAAGATTCATGCCGTTCATAAGCGCCTGGATGTGTTTGAGTTGAGAGTCCTGGAAAGGCCAGCCCCGACCATAGATGTGACCACCTTCTAGCAGGAGTTTGGTAGCCTCTGTGCTGATGTTGCTGCACTCCTATCCCCTAGTAAGGCTTAGACAGAGTCTGCCCCTGCGATATCGGAGGATGAGGTGGTGATGACTGCCTTATTTGTCAATACTATGCCACCACCCTATCTTTCTCATGCTGCTGGGAAATGCCACTGCTCCGACCATACTTTTGATACTAATGAGGCTCGAAGATTGAGGAAGAAAGAGCGCCAGCAGTTTGAGGTGGCACAGAGGGACTCTATACTAAATAAGGAGAGGAGACATCAGCGGGACCATGAGGTAAATACTGGCCCATATGGCAGTTTGAGTACTACTGAGGGTGCTACCATAGTTAGTGAGGGAGCTACTGATGGCGTCCCTAGTGTTGATCCAGAGGGCTCCGGGAAACCGAACCCACCCGCTTATTGAGAGGTCTTCGATGCATATGCACCACAAGTTTGCTTCACCCTATGTTTTACTTTCGATTTTTGTGCATTGAGGACAATTGCACCTTATTTTGTTGGGGGTGGGGT
Organism: Solanum chiquidenum; assembly: GCA_029582725.1. Classification (NCBI taxonomy): domain Eukaryota; kingdom Viridiplantae; phylum Streptophyta; class Magnoliopsida; order Solanales; family Solanaceae; genus Solanum; species Solanum chiquidenum. The sequence continues at coordinate 98,584 of JAJOOS010001858.1, forward strand.
AAATGGACTGTGAGTGATAGAGTGAAGTCTGAGTAACCCAACTCATAATCCTTCTTTGGGGTTTTCTTGCCTATGTTCTTTCCCCCCATAGGACTGTTTACTTTTTTGTTGAACTGGCATGTTTAGGATTGTATGTATAGAAGGATTGTATGTATAGAAGTAAGTAGAAGAATGAAAGCATGATGACATAAAATAAAAAAATAGCATGAAATTGATACCCGTCCAAAAAGTTGAAATGTGCTAGATCTCTAGGCTTGATGAGTTGAATGTGCGGGATCTTATTATGACATATTAAGGAACCAATTTGACCTCATGACTTAAGCCAAAACTTGAACTGGGTAATGAAATAATCTGATAATGATACAATGTGCCAAGTATGTGTGAGAAAAGTTTGAATGTTCATACAGTATGTCACAATCTAGAACTTCCCCCGTTGGTCCTGCTAAGATAATCTAGGCTAGAGTTGGGAAATGATCATAGGCCCTAGTTGAAATAAGTCCACTCAAGCCTAAATGATTCAACCAAAAGAAATAAATGTTCCCTTTGTTCCAATTATTTGAGCCTAATGTAGACCACTTCTTTCAATACACTTAACTCACCTTCCCTAAAATAATTGTCTTGGCCCCAGTCCCTCCTTGGACATGTGCAACTTGACTTAGGACAAAAGCCTAAGTTGAGGGTGGCTAATTCAAAAAGTTAACTTCATCTTGGCCCTGGTCCGACATAGGATATTGTGCACCTCAACTCATGCAAAATACATAAGTTAAGGGTGGCTATGAAAGAGAAAACCGAAAGAAATAGATATGGAAAGAGTTTGTGTAAAAGAAAGAAAGAGAAAAGAAAATAATAGAAGAAGATGTGACTTTGTTCAAAAGAAGCAAAAAGATGAATGACAAAAGTGTTGAAACAAACAAAGAAAAATAAAGTGAAAAATAAGAGATATAAAGTCAAAAGTCACATTTGTGCGAAAGAGAGTCAAGGGAAAGAGCATAAAAGTTAAGATGTCAAGAATTGGTTGAGAAAAGAGGTAAAAAGCTAGCGTAATGTCAAGGAGGTTAGAAAGTCACTAAAAAGTATCCAAATATACCCTACCTGACCCTGAGCCTACGTTACACGCTAAGAAAGTCCTATAGTGATCCTAGCGACTAGTTTGGAGAGTCTAAGTAGTGAAAATAAGGGCAAACATATGGTATTGAGCACTAACTGTAATTGAAGTCACTTCTGAGCGTGAGTGTGAATGAATCCTAAAACTTGAAATTCATATATATTGTGTGTGAGAAAGGATTTCTTTTGAAGTGAGGGCACTAGTTACACTGTTGGAGAATTGATACTTTGGTGATTGTGAAAGGTTTATGTTGTGATGTCTGTTGGTCGATCTATGTCATATTTTGATCCGTATGAGTTAGCTTGTTGAGTCTAGATGAGAATATTTGCACTGATGTGATGGAACGGTCACACCCCTTTTTTGCACGACGGAAGGGTTTTTCCAATTTAAGTGACGGTATTGATTTAGAGATTATTTTAATTTTTCAGAGTCGTCACTTGAATTGAGTTATGGTATTCCAAGTCACCTTTTTGTTTAATCCCTAATCAAAAGAAAATAACTCTTTATTTGGTCTGCGAACTATAAATTCGGGTAAGGAGTGTCATTGACCGAGGAGAAGGTATTATGCATCCCGTGGTTCTAGCACGGTCGTTTTTATTAACTTATACTTATTTTAACTATCTTTTGGATATATTTTTATAGGCCATGATTTGCTCGCATTTTTTATTTGTTGAACTTTTATTTGGTATCGACCTAGATACGTAACCGCATTCTTGATCTTCACGATTAGAGACATAATTGTCTTCTTTGCATCACACTTAGTAATTTTATCTAAAATTGTTATTTTTATATAAATGAAAGATAATTATATTTTTGGACAAGGTGTGTTATTGCATCCTTGAGTTAATTTTAATGTCCCAAGAAAAAGACGTGTGACCACATTCTTAATCGAAACAGACTTTTGAAACGGGTCATATATTTAAATATTTTACCTATTACTAGAAAGTTTAAGCGTATTATTGTGATTAAATTACCTCTACTATTAATATTTATAAACATTATTTACATAATAAGAGTCTAAAATCTTAAACAAATATAAAGTTATTTCATATTAAAATTCGACATAGATGCATTTATATTTTTAGTATATTTACAAGTCATGAAAAAACATTAAAATAAAAAATAAAATTGTGTAACTCTTCATTTCTTAATTTTTCTAGGAGAAATATTTTTAATTTTAGATGAAGTTGACTAAACAAATTATTAGAATAATTTTTCAGGTATTTGGTAAATTTTAGTTGGATGCAAGAGATACTTAATTAATAATAACATATGGTGCAAGATGAAAAATAATGAGATTAAACACATAAAATTTGAGCAACTTCATAACATGAAAATCAAGTATTATATAATGAAAATCAAATTATATAGTAAAAAATAAATTGTACCTCTTGTGAAAATTCAATTCACGAAAAGAAAACAATCCTAATAAGAAATCACGAAGGTGAATCTCAACCTCAACTTTTGTTTGTGAGTGAAAAAATATATATATATATATAAAATGTGAGGAAGAAATTTTTCTTCCCGTGTCTAGGTAGTATTTTGGTGTTGTGCAGAATGTTTTTTTTTGTTGCTGTGGGATTTTTGCTTCTTTTTCCTCTTTGCTGTGCGTTTTTTTTCCTTGTGTTGTGTGTGTATGTGTTAAATGTGTGTGCAGATTGTGTGTGTGTGTTGTAATATTGTGCAGATGTGTATGTATAGGGGTGTTGTGAGTGTGTCTGGTGGATTGTGTAGTGGTGTAGGTGGGTTGGGGTAGTGGGGTAGTGTAGGTAGTTTAGGTTATTATTATTTTTAGATTAAATATGTAATATAAAAATTATAATAATAAAAATATTAAGTAATTATTTTGAATTAATAAAATATAAGAAAAGTCAAATAGCTAGTCTAAAAATGTAATTAAGAAATACTAGCTTGTTTATTAAAGTTTAAATTAAAAGAATACATATACTTTTGTAGTTTTCGAGTCTTTTAAAATAGATTTACTAAAATATGATGAAAAATAAAATATTTAATGTAGACCTAGAAGAAATATTTAAGAAATAAAAATGGTGTAAAATCTTATGTTCTGTCAAAAATTATGTGTCTACAATTTGCTCCTCTTTGACTGGAAACACGAAGAGTTTTCAGACAAAGAAGTAGAGAAAGTGACAAGTTTTGATCGAACTTTTATTTGAATGAAAGATATGCAACTGAGTCCTTGTTTTGGACAGCCTACATATCCCGGGTTATAAGAGAATCATGTCACGTGTAGTTCAAGGAGATGAGGTGATGAGTTGGAAGTTAAGTGAGGTTCCATCGAGGCTCCAGGTCGTGACTATTATCCTTGCATAAAGAAAAATGACAGCTAATAGTCAAAAGTAAAATAAAAGTACAAGCTCCTATCTATGTAGCTTCTCTTGAGTCTTCACTTGAGTCTTGACTTTCAAATATCACCTTGATTTTTTAGGTGAGTATCTTGATCTTGAATTGAATTTAAGGCTTAACTTGCCACTTGGAGTGAGCTTTTAAAACTCTTCAAAATGACAATTTGAATATGCTCTTGAATGACTGCATGTTTTCTTGATCAATAGATGAATAGAAATAGATGTCAGGAAGTCAGGCTGCTACATGCATTGAAGAAGCGGATTTTGGCTATCATGGAGATTGATCATTCTGAAAAGAGTTGAAACTTTGTTCTTGAATTTCAAATCCATGTTTCGCTTGAAGAAACCTGAAAACCATCACAAACAAAAGAAATAAAAAAAAAAAATTGCCCCAGTTTTTACTGGAATTTTTTTGTAAGTAATTAGCAAATGTAAATTTTCAAAAAAATACTCAGACTAGAAAGTGTTTATCCTAGGAGAAAATGAGAACATAAACGTATCAGACTAGGAAGTGTTTATCCTAGGAGAAAGTAAAAATAATGTCTCAGACTAGGAAGTGTTTATCCTAGGAGAAAATAAAATATAACGGTCTCAGACTAGAAAGTGTTAATCCTAGGAGAAAATAAAAAATAACGTCTCGGACTAGGAAGTGTCTATCCTAGGAGAAAATAAAAAATAACAATCTCAGACTAGGAAGTGTTTATCCTAGGAGAAAATAAAAAATAACAATCTCAGACTAGGAAGTGTTTATCCCAGGAGAAAATAAAAAGTAACGGTCTCAGACTAGGAAGTGTTTATCCTAGGAGAAAATAAAAAATAACAATCTCAAACTAGGAAGTGTTTATCCTAGGAGAAAATAAAAAATAACGGTCTCAGACTAGGAAGTGTTTATTCTAGGAGAAAATAAAAATTAATGGTCTCAGACTAGGAAGTGTTTATCCTAGGAGAAAATAAAAAATAATGGTCTCAGACAAGGAAGTGTTTATCCTAGGAGAAAATAAAAAATAACGGTCTCAAACTAGAAAGTGTTTATCCTTGGAGAAAAATAAAAAATAACGGTCTCATACTAGGAGTGTTTATCCTAGGAGAAAAATAAAAAAACGACTCAGACTAGGAAGTGTTTATCCTAAGAGAAAATAAACTAAATCCCATTATGTAGGAGGGTCCTTCTAAACTAATCATATTATGTAGGAGGGTCCTGCTAATCTAAATCTCATTATGTAGGAGGGTCCTGCTAATCCCATTATGAGGAGGGTCCTACTAGTCCCATTACGATGAGGGTCTGCTATACTAATTTCCATTGTTCAAGAGGGTCCTGCTTCATTAATTTCCATTATCCAGGAGGGTCCTGCTATACCAATTTCCATTGTACAGGAGGGTCCTGCTACACTAATTTCCATTGTCCAGGAGGGTCCTGTTACACTAAATCTCATTGACCAGGAGGGTCCTGCTACACTAATTCTTATTGTCCAGGAGGGTCCTGCTACACTAAATCCCATTATCCAGGAGGGTCCTGCTATTCTAATTCCCATTGTCCATGAGGGTCCTGCTATACTAAATCTCATTATGTAGGAGGATACTGCTAATCTAAATCTCATTATGTAGGAGGATACTGCTAATCTAAATCTCATTACTCAAGAATATCTTACTAAACATAATCATCTTTTGGAATGACCGGAACATTTTTTTATTTTTAGCCTAGTTTGCACCAAAAAATATTTTTTATGCGTTATTAACATGAATTAGAAATACTTATACCAAAAGAAAAATGCAAAACAATAAGTAATTAGGGTGTTTGTTCCCAAGAAATAAAATATGACAGAGTGTTGTTCCCTAGAAACGGTAGTGATTGATTTATTTAATTTTCATAACAAATAAAAGCATGTCCAGTTTTTGAAACTTAGAAACTTTGAAATTATTTTTGATTTATCATTTTTCAATTCTTTTTCGATTTTGATCTTTCAAGGACATAAAATTCTGTGAGATTAAGCCCATCGTAAGACTGCCTACGTATCTTGTATAGCAAGAATCAGGTCAAATGTAGTTCATAAGAATCAAAAAATATTTTTCTTTTTCTTGATTTTTCCTACAAAAGACATCTTTTGAGAAACGAATCAGTTCACGATTGACAATGTTTTGACTTTAGTTGGTACCAACAATTAGTATGATGCATATGAGTCATCTTTAACTACTTTCAGACAAATTTGAGGTCAACTTTGAGTGATCACTATAGTTTCAAATGGTATCTCGAACATACGTAAGTATTTACAAGATGAGTTCATCTTGCCTAAATTAAGGGATATAATTATTCATATTCTCATGTTTCATGTGCTCTAGCAACAAATGAAGTCCTACTTCACACAATAGAAGTGTTCCGATCTTAGGACGTTTTATAGGTCACTCACACTCAGAAAACGTTCAGTGCATGAGATTGAGATACCACATGCTTGACCCTTATGTAAGTATCCACTAATGCGAGAACCCTAAAAATGAGATCAAATAGGACTTGTCATTGACTTGTAATGTAGGCTTAGGGAAAGGTAGTATATTCATTTATGATAAAGTGACTATTTCCTCCTTAAAATTTGCACCATGCTCTCAATATTTTTTTCCTTTTTGACATTTCTTGAAAGCTTCTCCTCATTTATTTTCCTTTTCTTTTTTTCTCATTTTCTCTTCTGTTCGTTGGAGATCTTTATTTTCATTTTGCTTTCTAGTTATTCTTTGTCATTATTTTTTATTTTCACATATTTGATCTTTTCACTTTGTTATCCAACTTAGATCTTTGACACTGTGTAGATAATTGATAGTGCGCTCAAGGAGGTAAGATCAAGGAATAATGCATTTATGCACTCAAAAAGATATATGCTAAGATGTGGTTATTCAAATAAAAAAGGTTTTAGGCTCAAATTGGGAGTTCTATGGATAACATGTCATTTGATAGGCTTGAAAGACACAATCGGATCAAAGAAAGCCTATAATACTTTTCCAAATTAAATGTTGCTTAAAATTTTGCTTCAACCAACATTCGGGCCAAGTTCTAGATCAATAAAGTTATTCCATTGAATTTTATATCTAAAGCTCACCACACAATGCACATGAAGCAATGAGGTCGAATTGTTTTGTGCATTAACTTTAAGCAAGATAATTTCTCAAGTATTACATAAATATATCAAGAGGTACCAAAAGAAGTCTATAGGTCACAACAAAGTTGGTCTATCTTGCCAAATAGTTTAACACTTTATTATTTTTTCTTATGCACACTCCTAAGTATGTTGGTACCAACTAAGGCTGGCAAACAGACAGTTTTTTGATCGGTTCGATACGGTTCTGGTCCGGTTCCCGTACCGGTAAGTCCAGTACCGATTGAACCGGTAAGGAACCGGTCTTAAGGGTACCGGAATCAGTACCGAAATGGAACCTGATTTTTTATCCGGTTGATCCAGTTCGGTAAGAATCGATTCCGGTCTGTTTCCTGTCCGGTTGAACCAGTTCAACGGTCAATTCCATTTTTTATTTTTATTTTCAAGTTGAACGTTAATATTTAGCCATTGGGACCTTTTAGCCGTTGGGCTGGGGCCCAAAACGGCTCAAAACAGCCCCCCACCCCTCTCTAACCCCTTAACACTATAAATATACCCATATTCTTTTATTTAAATCACAAATTCACAAATTATTTCATTAACATCTTACAAAATCTCTCAATTTTCTATCTCTCACAAATTCATAATTATTATTTTGTGATATTGATTTGGAGTTTGGATTTTGTAGATTTATTTGAAGTAAATCGGAAGCTTCAATTGGCGTCTCTCAATTCCGGCTTTGGTTATACGTCTACTTTTATGTAGACGTTCGGTACATTCGTTCCAACTTTAATTTTCTATTTATTTATTAATCAAGTTATTTTTTTTTGTTATATTATCTTGCTTGTTTTTCATAATATTAATTATTTTAAACTTGCACATGAATTTGGAAAGAAATAGTGGTAAAAAACCAATGTCGGAAAGAAATAATAATAGGGGAGGAGGAAGTAGTTCTAATTCTAAAAATTTGTCACCTCCTAGATTTAGAATTAATACTAATGATTATACTCATGTTGATGAAACTTCTTTAACACGAGAGTCATGACCTATTGAATTTAATTCCGAAAATGAAGTAGATCATGAGACTTTAAATAGATGTTTTACTAATTTTGAGGAAGAATTAGATGAGGAAGTAGAAATAAATGAGGAAGATGATGAGACCCCTACTCCTACTAGTCCGGCTACCGAATTACCGGAACAAGATGAAGTCCCCTCTTTACCTACTTTTTCAAATACCGTTGTACGTGTTAAAAGATCTTTAGTATGGAAATTTTTGGTACAAAATGAGGAAAAAACTACTGTTACTTGCACGAAATCTAAATTGATCATGAAACATGTAACTACGGATACACAAGGGGGAACAGGACGACTAAGAACACATTTGAGAAAGTGTAATAAGGAATTCACTCGCCTAGATGATATAGAAAGGTCTAATATAAATGGAATACTCATACCTGAAAATTCTATGGGAGTTGGAGGTTCTAATATGGTTCAAAGTGTATTAAATATGACTAACCCAGCTAGCCGAAGCACACAACGCACATATAGTAAAGAAAAAGATCGTAGAGAATTAGCTAAAATGGTTGCTGTTTGTGGTTTGCCTTTTTCATTTCCTTCACATCCTGGTTTTATTCAGTATATTCGGGAATTGTATAACCCAGATTATGAAGGTATTCCAAGAAGTACAATTAAAAGTGATCTTTTTAAATATAAAAAAGAATATTGTCATTTTCTTCATTGTTTATTTGTTTATTATGATGGTAGATTATCTATTACTTCTGATAT